>JAVDPK010002960.1:53710-72717 GCA_034780415.1 Cichlasoma orientale
GTGTGTGTGTGTGTGTGTGTGTGTGTGTGTGTGTGTGTGTGTGTGTGTGTGTGTGTGTGTGTGCGCGCGCGCGCCTGTGTGGTTGGCTGTCAGCCGGGTTTTGAAATGCTGTCTGGCGCCAAGTTAAACTTTCTCTCTTGTCACCCTCCTCCTTCTCCTCCTCCTCTACCAACCTTTCCCTTCCCCCTTCCTCCCTCTCTTTTCCTCGCCTCTCCTTCCTTCCCTTCACCCCATGTAAGGAATGCAAGATCACATTTAGAGTTTTCTTTTCAACCAGTCTTTCCTCTTTCGCCTGTCTGTCTTTTCGCTGTGCTGGCTTTCTCTGTCTCTCTCTTCCTCCATGTTCAGACCTGTTCTGCTTAGTACGTCAGAGCTTATTTTGAACTCTGAGGCAACTCATGATAGAGTGTGCATGTGAGCGGGAAGGTTCTGTGTATTTTGACGACAGGAGTTTAGGCTAGAGTGCTGCTCTTAATAGAAATGTTTCCTCTGTGTGAGCATTGTAAATTATAGTTTAAATTTAAGATAAAGTAAGTTCTTTTAACACTGCGAGCACAGGCAACAAATAGTGCACATTAGGAGCTTGGCTTTTTTGCAGGTGTGTACATGCCGATGCCACATAATTGCTAACCAAGTCTGTCCAGTAATAGTAGCAAGCAAGGACATTGTTTGTCTTTTATCAGCAATTTTTGCGTGACTTCATCTTTTAGACAATTTTCTTCTATACACAAGATTCATAAACACAATCTTCCACTGTATCAGGCAAAATTAGACCCATAAATGCTAATATGCCCTGACGCAAAGGCCTGCTGCTTAAAACTGTTCTTTAGCCTGACTTCTGACTTTTCAGCCAGATGGGGTCACTCTATAAAGTGTGTGTGTCCAGGAGAGAGAGAGTGAGTGTTTTCATTTCAAACAGACACACATCCGCACGTCCCTGTAGGGGAGTGAAACCTTTTTAGGCATCGATTGACCCTCCCATCCCACCATCCTCTCTTCCCTCTCACTTTCATTTCTGTGTCACCAATCCATGGGCTAATACCCCAGTGGCAGCTCCACTTCCATTAGCTTTCTCCTCCTCTCTCCTGCTTCATGTCATCCTACACTGTTTCTTTTTCTTTCACTGGGCACCACTGATTTACCAGCCAACATAACTCAATAAGTACATGCAGCTCAGCTGTCTGCTAACATGGCTCGTATCATATATGAAAACTGTCTGTCACGATCAAAATGTATCTGCAATAGGTTCTGGCTGATGTTAACCTTCCTGAGTCAGCCTGAAAATTCAGGAAAAGAGCTCAATGTCAAGTGCAAGCTGATCATATGCTGTACACATAAACACATGCACAGTACTGAATTTCTTCCAAGATGTGTGAGGAGAATAAAATGTGTTGGATTTTGCTCTCGGCTGGAGAGAAACCAGATTTTTTCTGCCTACTTTCTTAAATGTTCACGAGACTTCCTCCCTGCAGGACACTGCCGTTTTCTGGGCTCTCCAGGTGTGTGTTTTGTGTGTGTTTGCTCCTCCGCCTGTGTATCTGTGTAGTCCGGCCTAAAAGAAACTGAATAATGCATTGGATCATTGGAAAGGTATTCATAGGAAAGCAGAGTGATTAAACTTTAATGACGAAGATGGCCATCAGTGCTGCACATCTTAAAGCATATTTTCCTTCTCCAAACACACACACTGATGCAAATTGCTGCAAACAGCCTCATCACATATTTCTCAGGGGGTTTGTCCATAAGTGTGTGTGCTAGCCAGTCTTGTATGGTCTACCACTCTCCACTCTTTAAGTGACCCAAACATACACTCAAACTTTTTAGATAGTTGTGCTCTTGGTCATTTGACATTTCCTTAAATTATTAATGCTGGAGAAGCGTTACACTTACTCAAGGACAGTGATTTATTTATTTATTTTTTTCCTGTTTGTGTCCATTTACCAGCCCTGTTGTGGAACACAGTCACTTGCAAAACCAAGTTTTTAGTAAGATAAAGCTGCATAGACTTAGATCTGATCTTAGAAACACATTTGATTTCTCTGCTTTATGCAAGTTTTATGCTACAGCACCTTTTCTAAGTTAGCTTGTAGTTAGTGATGTGTGGTATGACTATGTTTTTTTTTTTTTAGATTCCAGGGCGTTCACTGTATAAAATTATATTTTACACAAGTACGCCTTTGACAATGTTTACAGTGGCTCATTCTTATCAGAAGTATATAGAATATGCTTTTTAAAAAAGTGTTTTAATCCTTCCATCCATATTCTTAACTGCTTATCCAGTTCAGGGTCACAGGAAGGCTGGACCCTCTCCCAGCTGTCATTGGGTGAGAGGCAGTGCAAACCCTGGACAGGTCACAGCAGACAACATTCATGCTCACATTCACATATACGACCAATTTAGTTTCACCAATTTACGCAAAGTCCAGCAACCAGTGGGTCCAGACGCAGGATCTTTTTGCTGTGACAGTGCTACCTGCTAAAATAGAAATAAAACATAAAAAAAAACCATGCAACCACAACAGAACTCTTTCACTCTTATTTGGCACCTGGATATAGAAAGTCATTCAGTCCTTAACAGGCTGCATGTTGTTTTATTTTTCACTTTCTTATTAGAAATAATGACAATTCTGTTTGCAGCTGTTTAAAATAAAGACAAAATGTGGCTCCTTAGTGTTAATGTTTCCATAGCAGAGCTGCGAATTGCGACTTTGATACAAACTCTATTTGGACCTTTTCTTGAAAAACTTGGCATTGTTTATTATGTCTCTAGGTAAAAACACATGAGTAACGTGTTATCTCTGTGTCACCTGGTTCCCTGTCACTGTGTGTCGAGGCCCACCCGCAGTGAAAGCCCTTCACAGAAGCAGTCTCATTTTTAAGACTTCCAAACAGCGGACACAGCCCCTCTCTCAGTTACAAGTTCTTTTGGAGCAGCTCTGGTAGCTTTTCTTCATCCTCAGTCTGTCTGTTAATTTTCAAATATTCAGAGGGATTGTAACATTTAAATATGATTTATTTGGTTTATACTGTACAATAGTCCATATTTGATTCATTCAAATCTTAAAAGGCTATCTATTATTTAACAAATTTGGAGTTTAGCTGAGGCTCTGAAATTTACATTTGTGGTTCACTGTTAAAGCAGCACACTCAGCTCCCACCGTCTGTATGCTGTGTGCGCTGCAGCACCTCCATACAGTAGTCCTGCCCTAGGTCACAATAGCTTTATGCACGTCCATTTTTAGCATCAGATGTGGCCCAGGGAAGTTACGTAACAGGCATGCAGTTGCATGCGGGTGGGCGCACACACATACTATACTAATACTGTACATACACACAGTGATTGTTGGTTTAAGAGATTAAAGGTTTTGAGAACAGTGAGCTAGATCCCCTGACCAGTCACAGGATGAGAGGGAAAATGAAAGTAGGGAAGAATGGATCAAGAGCAACAGAGGGATTTTTAAAGCTTTAAAGAATGCAGTAAAAGGCAGTGAGCTCAACAGGGGCTACCACAGGTTTGATAGTGGAAGAGAACATGGGCAAAAGGTGCTTGATCCTCTAAGATATTATTTAGAGAGCGATTGGTGAAATTCAAGCAAGCTACCTGTATCACTGATTAAAAGTTAATCTACTTTAAAGTGTTGTGACCTTAGTTACTGGCCACACCACATCAGTAACAGTAATATTTGAGCAGTGGCATCATAAATCTTGAGCAGTAAATCAATGTTGTGGATATAGTGAAGCAGATTTTATTTGCGTATTCACTGTAACATTTTATGTCTGGTTTGCAGCTGCTAGCATGTGCATTTGTTGTAAATAGTAATGCTTTGTATACATGTTGCCTTGGAAACAAGACCTAAGTGCAGCATCAACAGCTTGCTGAGATATGCCAATCAAAATATTACACTCATGGCTGCAGGCTAGAGAAGGAGTGTAGAAAATGAATTAGAGGTGCTGTAACTGTAATTTAAGTGAATTGGTTTTGCCCATACTCACACTAGGGTCTTTGTAGTCTCTCATACATTTTCTCCAGCTAGCCCCCAGCAAGTATCCTCACTGCGAGTGTGTGGGCGTCGTGTTAGTAGGTTTATTGTGTTCGTCTGGCCCAGGAATTAGCCAGGGTCTGTGCAAAGGTACACTCTTTCCCTTAGGTGAGTTGTGAGTGGAGGCAGAGTGCAGAGGTGTGTGTGGGAACGTGGGATCTGTGCATGCGTGTGACTCATTGATGTCGGTGTTTTGAAGTAAACTTGTTTCCAGGAATGAACCGATTGTGAATTTCTGGGCTGATACAGATTTGTCTGATAGCCTTAATGATATAACAATAACAATAAAAAACGTAATTTGTATAACACTTTTCTAAACATTGTTACAAAGTACTTCACAGAACACAATTAGATCATAAAAAAAATACAAACAGGTAAAATAACAACAGCAAATATAAACAAGGCATAAAACCTGAACAAACAGTGTGAATAATATAAGAGGTAGAATAAATAACTAAAATGAAGACACATAAATCAAGAGTAGACTGAGGATAAAAAACTGATTAACTGAAAAATAGTTTTTTGTGTAAAAGCAAACTTTAAGAAATGATTTAAAAGTAGATGAGTGAGTTTGATATGTTTTCCTTTTTTAAATTTTTTTATTTTTGTTATTTATTTTCTGCTTTATACTATGAAACAAGATCTAGATCTTCCTTGCCTTTTCAGATTTTTATCCCACTATTTTTTTTTTAACATTTTGCCAGAGCAAGAGTGATGTGACACAGCAGATCAGTCACCCATGGACATTGTTAAATACTATCTTATTTACTGATGTGAGTAAACAGGGCCAAAAGTTGACCGATACTGATATTTGGCTAATAATTTGTGAAAATTACAATTTGTATTGGATTGACAGCATCAGGTCCATATTGCTAAATGGAGCCCTGCGCTCACATTTTCAGTGTGCTTTTTGGAGGCACTGCTTTGTTAGAGGTGTTCGGTGTCATGTTTCACACCTGGGAGACCTTAAAGGAGGCAAAAATGTAAACCTGACATTGTCGATACAAAAAATATCCACTGGTAAGCTGAAAGAGGTGTTGTAATTTCTGCATCCACAAGTTTGCTCAGTTTGGGTTGCAGTGACCGTGACATCACCCCATTGGTTTGTGAAGTCTTAGTTTGAAGTCTTGAGAGGAGCATTTCTGATGCCGCCATCTTGGCTGCGATGTGATGAGGAGGAGTGGGTGACTATAAAACCCAGAGTGGAAAATACCACAACTAATCCTGATTTTTGAAACATGGTATGACCAACATTTACAAAATAGATTGGGATTGACTTCTCGTCTGTGGTGTCAAGAGCTACATATAAAGCGATTTGCTCATAACGCATTATTTTGTAGCTGACGTTTGGCTGTTAGTGAGCATTCAAGGCTCCTGTTATGTCGACAACCCTCTAATGTTTTTACCAGAATGTTTTATGTCAGTCAGAATTATTCTTCCTGCCATTCATAGTTGTTATAGTCGCTTGCCTCAAAGTTTAGAAAAGTTTAACCTGGGCTCCACCTACTTCTTGTCGCCAGAGGTTATTTTGCTTATTGTAGCTTCAAGTCACCGAATGTCATTGAAATTTTATGGTCTCTGGTTGCCACGTCTTCTTTAGTCTCTTCCATTAGTGTTGATTCCTCGAGTGTTTCCTACAGGTTAACACACAGTCATCAGCCATGTTCTACAATCATTTCACTGATTGAAGATACAAATCAGTCTCATTCCGCTCAAAATAATATAATAACATTTTTTAAACAATTGCAGTTATTTCTCTCTGGTTATTTTGATTATACTACACAGGTATTATGTGAATGCACTGAGTTTGGTCTGTTGTATGCTGTGAAGCTGTAACCAGAAGCCAGTGCAGCTGTCACTTCATGGGAAACCCCCCGTGCCATCTTACAGTTCGGACGGATGATCAGTGACATTTGAATAAACGCTCAGGACAGTAGATTTTATGTATGCCATCTGTACAATATGTGAATTCAGGTCTGGGTGCGTGACATCTAACTGAGCGGTATCACCACTGTATGCTAACACACTCAACCCCTTCCTCACACACACGCCAATACGCGCGCAAACAGTGAGGTAGCGCCTCATGTTATGAGTCCTACAGAGCGGAGGTAATCGGTGTGTGTACACTCAGCTCTTACATAACACCATCCAAGCAGTATACTAACTGAGGGGAGAAAGTTCATCGTGCTCTCTTTCTCTCTTCCAGCCAGCCTTTTATCTCTGTGAACTTCCTTCCTTCCCCATCGCTCATTCATTTCTCATTTTTCACTTCCTTCCTCATTGTGTTCTTCTTTCTGTCTGTCCCTGCACCTGTGATTTTTGCTTTTTCACTCGCAGTTTGAGAGAACGATATTTAAAATCTTGAAACACCCACTATTACATATAATAAATGCACCTAATTCTGCCGCACATGTGTCAAAGCCTGTTTTCTGATCACCAGCAGGAGCGTATGACGTGAGTAAGCTCAGTAATCATGAACATCTTACTGTTGATAAATATTTATAACAAATATTTATAACAAATTTTGTGGAGGAATTAGGATATTTACTTGAGCGTGGAGCAGTAACATGTAACTTTATCACCCTGTCCAGACCAGGTCCTTGTTCATAACACCAGCTTTCTGCCCTTTCTGCTCTCGTCTGTGTAAGGTAAAAAAATGTTCCTCTGAATGGCATTCCTGTACCCTGGGCCCTATCAACAAGTTATAACTTAGATAAAACTAACAAAATTATTGTGAATAAATGGGAACTGACATTAAATTATTCATTTCATTCATCCCACATGTCCCAGTTCTAAATTACACCTTTCAATTAGCAATAATTTTATTTGCATTGTATCAGCTGCCTCGCTGGATAATAAGTTTTCAGCTAAATCAAGATTTCTTATCTTGATGATATTATAATCTTGAATCCACACAGCTCACTTGGATAGAGGGTTTAGTGTCAGGATTAGATGTTTACTTCAGTGCATCGGAGAGTAGAGCACTTGATTAAATTAGTGTAGGACGACGGGGCATGCAAGGAATCATAGTGACAGCACATTTTACCAACACCTCACAGCCTGTTGCACTGTAGTTAACTTACCACTGACTGAATATGCATTATTTTTCCAGGGGTAGACAAAAATCCCTAGATACAGATGAGGTAATTGCATTTGGTTGTAGTTTAGCAAATTGCAAAATTACCATCTGGTGATGCTGTGACAGTTTTACTCTATTGCGTATACCATGTATTGTACTAACCTATGTATAATGTTATATCAAAGTTAGGGTAGTATTATTCTGTTGTGTTATCAAGTGTAACCTTTTCAGAGTGCTAATGTAACATGTTCACATCATTGTATTATAGCATGGCTGTATCTGGGCTCTGGTTAAGTTTTTCTGTTAGTATTAAGTAATCTGAAACATTAAAGCAGATGCAAGAGACCAAGAGTGAACATTACTACTACTTTGCTCCAGAAAGGAAAATAAAATGATAATTACTGATATCTGTTATTTGACATAACTAAATGTTTAATGATACTCTGGTGAAGAGCTCACCTTTTTCTAAAGTTATGTTTGTTAACATGTGTCCTCAGTAAATACCAACAATAACAAAAACATTTAAAGGAAAAAAATAGTTATCGGCTGTCAGTCAAATTGTTATTTTAAACATCAGTATTGGTATTAGGATTTCACATAATTTTACATGATATCTAGGCCCTTTTACCTCTGCAGTGCTTCAGTAACCATTAAGCACATACAGTCTATTTTATAGTTTAAGCAATGAGATTGTGTTACTTTGGTTGCATTCACTACCTCTGCCTCTCTGACTTGGTCTGGCAGGCCAGGTGAATCACACTGTAGGTTGAATGGGGAACACAATCCCATATGTGTCACTCAGGAAGGCCCCAATGAAACCAAGTATAACTGAGGTTGACCTTACATTATGCATTAGGCTGGTTTTGTGTGTGTCCAGTGCAAAGGATGTGCGAGACTGAAGAGGACTGGCCACTGCCAGAGCAGGGCAGCTGTGTGCTTACGGCTGAGCTCATTGCGTACTGTGGATCGACTGCTATTGTTTAGATGGGTGGCTGGCACCATATAGTACAGTAAGGTACATATTACAGGCTACAATGGACCTTGGACATCTGCTTCAAAAGCCCCCCCATCACAGCTCTCTCTCTTTATCTCTTTCTCTCCTGCTTTTCATCTCTGTATTTTTTCTTCTCTCGAGTTACATCATCATCAGCCTTTCTCTCTCTGTCTCTCTCTCTTACTCTTGCATAACATCAAGCTTTATTTGCTCCAGCTGAGGTTTCTAATCTTTCCCATGAGGCAGAACGCGAGAGCAAACCAGGAGAGGAGAGGAGCCAGGCGAGACAACCTTTTTAACCTGCCTGTGTGAAATGCCACATTAACTCAATCACCCCACCAATTAATCTGGTGCAGGGCTTTCTTTATTTGCACCACCAAAACAGTGTTTAAAGCGCATGTATGTATGTGTGCACACTCCTGCGGTTGGTAGGATTGCTTCATTTATGCCTTCAGTCTGTCATATCAAGTGTGACTGTGTGCTAACAGGGACATAAGTAGTGATTATCTGCACATCCTGCAGCAGGAGCAGACACTCACTTATCCAAACCTGGGGAGACCCTGATTATGTGCACGCTGCGGACAGATATGCTCATATCAGTGAGATCATGCGCCAACTTAGAGCGTGTGTGCTTGTTGCAACTGCAAATAATCTATGCAGAGCAATGTTCACTGAAGTAAAGTTTCCTTCTCTGATTTCTCCAAATCTCCCGCACACATATACACAGAGGCGCAAAGACGGTATGCTAGCTGGCTGGCATGCTGGCTGGCTGGCGGCGGCGTCTGTGCGAGGTGAGTGTTACGTAAGGCTGATCAACACTACTTAATCAGCTTTAGGAGACATGCTTAACAAGCTGACCAAGTGGGTTGGGGTTAGAGGAGGAGAATGAGGCAGGGAGGAGGCGAGGGGTGGTGGAGGAAGACAAGGGCAATGGCAGAAGAAAATCAAGACAGGCGCAAGTGAGTGAAGGGCTAAAAACTGTGAGGGAAGAAGAGAAAGTGGTGACAGGCGGTGACACTGCATGTGTCTCTTGTCCGTGTTTACGACGGGATAAGCACACACACATAAACACGCTGTGCTCTGGCCTCTGTGTCCCCCTCACAGCCCACTGTGACGCACAGCAGTGACTGCCAGGATCCTGTATGTGTGACTGCTGTGTGCATTTGCAGGCCGGTGTGTGCCGGTCAGTGTTTTCTTTTTCTGGATGTTTGCTCGCTCCAATCTAGGTGATGATGTAGAGGGCCACGTCAGACCACACTAGTCAAGACAATACAAGTCTTTGTTGGTGCCACTTGCAGCCTTTGGTTGTCAACAACTTATAAATTTTTTACAGCAGAAAATGAGATCAGTGATTAATTTATTGAACCAGTCAACATTTGTTGTTGCAACTTCATTGACTCACCACTGTAAACACCAGATTTGCAAAGTTTACGTAGGGATGCACCGATCCAACTGCTTTCAATAAAATAACTTGGCTTTTAGTGTGTGCTCATAACATGTACCAATACAACACCAGTGTTAAATTAATACGCTGTATTCCTCAAAATTCTAGGAATAATAATTTGTGCAAACGTACAAAGAAAAGCTTTTGGTGTTTCAGATGTGAAATACCTCCACTGTTGACCCTTTGCTGTTACTGTAGGAAACACAGAACAACAGATTGGCATGTTGCCAACAGTTTCTAATATAACCTTATCAGCCAGGATTATATGAAAACTTGTTTCTGTCACTCCCATTATCAAAAACCGTAGCAATATAATCTATATTCCAGCAGACAGAATGATAAATGTTGAATTTACTCAATCAGCCGTTGTTTGTGGCCACTCCAGTGACTCAGGTCTATAAACACAAAGGAAAAGGATCATTATGCAAGAACCAAGCTTTTGCAACACTGAAGTAGTATTAATGAGATATTTGGTATCCTGTTATTGTCATAAATAGACAAAGGTTTTAAGTTTTAAACTTAAACTGAATTTCTGTAACTCTAGCTGATAAAACTGGAGGTTAATTTAAAGCAGTATTTAAAAGCCCTGCAAAAAAGGAGTCATCGCTTATCCTGCTGCTGCAAAAGAAATGTGAGCATCCTTTGTTTTCATATGAGGTTTGACTCCTGTGGCCAGCATGCCTAAACTAAAGGTTGTGTGTCCTCACTCTGTCTTTTGTTACAGACTACAAATTATTCCCATTTGGATGATTTCTGGTCATTTAAGTGAATACTGTTTCTGAGCAGTGCACCGTTAAGTTTCTCTGCTTTTCTTTGTAAATCAAGCAAAATGATAATGTTTTGTTTATTTCACATTCTCTCTACTTGTGAAGGAAGTTTGTTTCTTTTACGGTTCACCACGGCCGAGTGAAACACTGTAAATCTAATTGTATATCAGTCACGATGACTTTTTGTTCTGGTTGGGACACTGACTCTGTCTTTATCCTGGTTTCTTTTATACCTTTCCTTTTATTTGCTTTTCAGCACCCATTCCACCGCCTCTCCCTTCTTTCTCTTTCTCTCTCTCTCTTTGACCTTTTACCAGTTTCCTTTCTGTCTCCTCTCAATCCCAAACACACACACACACACACACACACACACACACTTGCATACATCTTAAAGAATGACTAGCAGATGTGGACAGAGCCTTTTCCTTCATCTAAAATTAGCTGCAATAGAAGAATGGCAGGAAAGCACACAGGGTTGGAGGCATAAGCGAGAGGGGTGTGTTAGTAGGGGCGGGGGGACTGATGGAGGAATAGACTAGAAGTGGAGGAAGGAATTGGTTGATGGGACCTAGTGAAGTAGTGTGTATTTTTGGTGCTGTTCACACACATTGCTGACGCACAGGAACCACTGAGGGCACTAGCGTCAGAGACTTTGAATGTGCACGTATTTCTATGTAATACCCACTGTTTGGTATTGTTGTGGGTGTGTGGGCCAGTATGACAAAATTGAAAGCATTAAGGAGCAGCAGAGGTAATAAAAATGATTCTCGGTGTGCTACTTTAAACGCTTTGACTATTATGTAATGTATTTGATTCCACACAGCTCTGTGAAGTTAAATTAAAGGTGCTTTCAGACTAGAGGACCTCATAGTTCTTCTAACTGTTGAAGGAAGTGAACCTTTTTGTGTGTCTGCACAGCTAGGATGATTGAATTGAGCGTCTGAAAAGTGAAACCAGTGGGAAAGTGTTTTAAAGCTGCATTCTTTTTAATACTTCTCTGGTTGCAAAAAGAAGTCCGGTTGTCTCCCTCAGCTTTATGCTTTCTGACCTCAGTAAACACTCGGCTGAAAGGTTTATGGTCTCTCTCACTAGTTTCAAACAAGAAGACTGGTCCACCCATAAAGCAGCTGATGGTCAGTCGCTATTAGACATTTTAAAAGTTTTCCATCCACGTTGCTTGTTGTTATTATAAGTTGACGATTGTCACTGCCATCCTGTGATCACTGGCTTTCTATATTGCTGCTGGTCTCTTCCTGTGCAGATGCCCCTTATCTTGATCATTATGTACATTTTAACTGTAGTAGTGCATCATCCGTTGACTTTACATAAAAGACATAGTTTCAGCGTCTGACAAGTGAAGCCAATTGGGAAGTACCTTAAACATTACATTTTCTGTAATAGCCAGTAGGGTCTGATCCCTCTGGCTGCAAAAAGAAGAAGTTGTAAAAAAAGTCTCCCAGTAAAAGTTTTACTGATGAGTTTGTGGCCTCGGTTACCAGTTTCAAGTCTCGGAGAATACAACATGATGTCCTTTTTGTAAATTATGGCCTGCATTAGAGTGAAAAAGGAAGATAGATTAGAGTGTGCTTTAGGGCAAGGGGCCACATGAGAAACTGGGACTGCTATGGAGGGTCTCACCAACAAACTGGACTCAGTTCTGCTTAATATTAATATTTATCTCTTTATAAGCTAGCCCCTTGGGAAAACTACCTGCCCATCTTTGATTTAGGGCATGATTGACGAGTCGCTTGCGAGTGGTTTCTCAGTCAGATCTGCCCTCATTTGCCGCTAAGCTCAAGGCTTTACCATGAGACTGCAATAACCAGTGACATCATGGTTGCTATGTCCATCTTGTTTATAAAGTCGTAGCCTTAAAAAGTGGAAAGTGGAATGAACTGCTGGTAAAGTTTTCAGCCACATGCTTGAAGAAATTAAACACAATTTAGTCTCGTATACCAAGCTCCAGCTGGCTATTGTGTGGTCCTGTTATCGTTACGAATGCAAGCAGAAAAAAAGCCCTTGAAGGCATGTAATTTGGAGCTCCCCACTGGGTAGTTACCCCAGGGAGATGCCACAACTGTTGAGACCAAAAGCACCTTGTGTAAGTAAATTGTCTTGTAGTAACAGAAAGTATCTTTTTTATTTGTCTAAAAGGGATTTGAATTAAGTATTTGATGAAAATGTAACTTTATACTGCCCCAGTTTTGATCAATTCTGCACTGCTATTCCATTGTGATCCAAGTAATCCCATTGTTCGGTGTTTTTCTTTCACTATCTTCATTATGCAGTTCTTCAGTCAAACCTCCCGTCCCTAATTTTTTTTCTTTTACCCATTAATTAGCACCTTGGAAGCAGGATGTTGTACTCTGTTCCAAATATGTTCTCCTCCAATAAGCAGAAAGGTGTTAAGAACAGCAATGCTGGTTGGCAAGCTTCCTGTGTTCCCTGTTCACTCAGCGCCAAAGGGCCTGTTTAAAACACCAAACCACCAGCCCTCTGCTTCACCCTTAGGTTTACCTCTCCCCTGATGACAATCTACATGGGAGTGCTCATCAGTGTGCATGTGTGGGACAGGAATATGTTGACCATGGTCACCAAGTGATGCTTTGATGTTTTCTGCACACATAAACTGTCACACACTCCAGGTAAGCACGTGTGTGTTTGTTTGTATCTTACTACTCACTGTGAATGCTCGCCAGCATCAGCACAGTTAGCAGCACCAGAGGAGTGAGAAAAACATGATTCCCAAGGGCCAGTTACCTATTCCACTCTCACCTCTAGTCTGAACAACAGCACCCAGCTCATAACAAACACACATAGACATAATACATCCCCAGGTATTCTATTTGAGTCTTTGAAGATGTTTGTTTTCTCTGCTCTGTTCCGTCATCAGGTTTTGAAAGTTTCTCGACCTTCATTTGAAACACAATTGAGGAAATTATTTGGCCTAAATGTAGGCATAGTTAGAACGTTATGGAAGTGATAAAAAGGCCACTGCAAGTTTTACAAAGCGAAGTGGTTTAGTAAAGGTAGAAATATGTAGAAGCAGAATGTGTCTGGAAGCCATATGTGGCTCTTTCTCACTTGTTAATGATACACTGGTCCTATATTCAGAGTTTTTCCTGCATATAAAAAAAATGGGACCCGCCAAAGAGGTTTTGGCTTTCCATCAGAGGAAATTCACCAATAGGGTTAAAACTGATCACGCTTAAATACAATGTTCATTATCAAGTGGTCAAAAATATCAGGCAAATGCACAGACTTCTGTTCTGATCAATTGTGTTTACATGCATAGTCAATTGTGTGATTTTCATGCAGTACAGGCAAGTATTCGAAAAAGGAATAAGACTTTAGGCCTGCTCCTTTTACTGTCCGACATCAGCATTAGGAGCTTGGCGAACTGTGTCAGGGTTTAAGAAAGAATCTATCTTTTCTTAACTCTCTTCTCTGTAGAAGGTCCATTAGTACATCTTCAGGCAGATATTCTGATAGCTGCTATTAGCCCTGAGAACAAAATGGCATAAAGAAAGCACACGAGGGCCAGACATTTCATTCTAAATAGCTACATTAGCTTTCATCTGTTCAGAAGCATTATTTGTCCCTGCAATGAAAGCAATGCTCCGTTTAGTAAAAGAAATATAAAGATGGCATTTCTGCTCCAGAACACCGTGTTTGTTGTTCTACTAAAAAAAAGTTTTGAGTGATTCAAACAATTTCCTTTTTCAGCAGATGTTGCCTTGTTTCTTCAACTTTGGATCATTTGTGTGAATCATCCACATCCAGTCGAAAAGTGTTTAAGGGAGTGGATGGCAGAAGTTACAATAGATGATTCCCACAGTGTCTTTTTGACACACTTTTGGTGTGAGTGAATTACACCAATCAATCAGTTCTCCTCAACTGTCATGACCTGTTGCAAGGCCTTCACATTACATGATATGGTTGTTTACTTGGCTGATGGCTGGACAGCAGGAAATGGAAGGAGGCTTGTCTGCCAACACGCTGACGATAGCACTTTTCCCAGAAGGGTTCTTCTTGGTTTAAGCCCTGCCAAAGGCAATGGTAGTTATGGCAGCAGGGGCATGCATACCCTGTTTTGTCACTAACTCACTCAGATGCAAGCAGAGCATTTATAAAGTAACGTATGAGCATTATCACCTACATAAATAAACATAAAGGCACATTTTAATTTAGATTTTCTTTTTAATAAATGCAGAGTAATGGTCAGTAGACCGATCTGTGGGACAACTATATTTTGTTAGAAAACTCTGATTGATGCCTTCAGCTGTCAGGAAGCATTCAGGACAAGTCACCAGTTTATTGTTTACTAGACGCAACTCATAAGTCGAAGACTCCTACAATGGTATAAATTTCTGGATTTAAAAGCAATAGGCAAATACTAAAATTTAAAATCAAACACATACCTATTACACACATCCTAAGCGTTATCTAAAAAAAAAGTGTGAAAATTAAGGACACTGTAGACAGAATTCATCTTACATTTGAATCAGATTTGGAGCTTTTTTTTGTGTAAGATATTGAAAGCCTTTGGCTGCCGCACTTGAAATATACTGACCCTTCAGAAAGAATGGCTTTACTAGAGACCCAGCTCTGCCCTCAGTAAGTTTACTGCCTTTTTGTCCAAGTGTACCGTGTTCTTCAGAGCTCGCTTTAAGACCTCCACCTGTGTGAGAGGTTGTGGCATCAACATTTCAAAAAACCCAACATGACAATAGAACTTGTGGAAACAGGTATATTGGATTAACGCTTCATTCACAGATTTATATTCGGCTCAGAGACTCATTATTTAACTTGTCCTTCAATGAAACTGCTATATGGAACTGCAGAATTCCTGGTCAGGGACGGAGTAGTGGGAGTGATGGTAAGTCAGCGTGCTTTGTTAGAGAACAGAAAGGTTTCAACTAATGCTTAAACAATTAAAATAAATTTCATGAAATTCCATGGAAACAATTATAGGAAAGATTGTGAAGGCAGCTTATTAAGCAAAATCGAGCATTTCTGGTGTTATAACTAAATATATACATGGAATTGCTTTGGGGTTTGTACTGTTTAAACTTGAAGTAATTGAGTGGGATCCATATTGCACAAAGTGTGGCCAGATGATAAAGAAACACAGACAATGGGAGTTTATTTCTCACTTGTAGCATGAAGATAGGTCTATATGTCCACATACTGCAGTGAGTGCTTTAGTCTACCATCAACAGAACAGGTAAAACAGTATTAAATCGTAACACTGGCTGGCTCTTAGACTTCTAGTTGTACTGTATGGTCCAGTTTGTTTTTCCTGTGTATCTTATCTGTCTCTCCTGTACTCTTCATTGTGCCCTTCCCACACACAGTGAGAGAGTTTTTCAGTTTTTCCACCTGATGAAAAAAAAAGTAAAAAAGTTAAGGTGGCTACATAAAGGAGTGTTTGCAAATGCAGTCAATTAAGCTGTGATTTAAAAATCACTTCAACAGTGTGTGTGTGTGTGTGTGTGTGTGTGTGTGTGAGATCAGACATGTCTGTGTTACAGGTGCTGGTTATGTGTGGAGAGTGGACATGGAAACTATGGCGAAACAGATTCAGTTTATCACGATCCTCCTATAGGCTTCAAGTGTATTGTAATTATCTACTTCTACATTGTAATGATTTGAAGGAAACCATGAGCAGTACACCTAAGGCTCAGTAGTCCTAGACCACAGGTTTTTCCAATGGACATCATCATTCAGTTTTTATTGAAGTCTTTTAGACTTGGCCTAAGCCATGTCTGTGAAACCTGCTGCTAGAGTGGCATGATTTCTGCACAAGCCTTGAGGTCAACCCTTATCCTAACTCTAAGCTTTATGCATATAAATGATTGAAAACCATAATCAGTTACATTAAAATAGCTGTCATACATACAGAAAAAGTATGTGTGATGTGCAAGGACAGCCATTAAAAATGTATTCCTGTAAAAAATATTCAAGGGGTCATATAATGACCCAACTCAATCTTATAGTCACTAGAAGACTTTGGTCACTTGAAAGAACAAAAACAGATTTGAAGACATTGCACCACAGGCCTTTAAGAGCCTTTTCTTGACATTTCTCTTATCTTGTGACATTTTGCAGTCTACACCACAGTTTGATTAATTGATTAATCAAAAAGATTTAGTGACCATTGTCATTAGTTGCAGCCAGAGCACTGACAAAACCTGTGATCAGTTTCCTACATCTGTCATTTCAAGTGAAAAAGTGGGAAGCCACTAGGTGCTGTCTCTGTACTAAAAAAAAGCATATTGATAAATATTCTTGCTGTCAGAGCCCAGTCCTGAAATGTTTTGTAAAGACGCAGCTCCTCCTAAATTGTTAGACATCTGGTGTAAAGATCAGGTATCTCATGCTTTGTCTCTCACTTGTCATTACGCATCCAGAATGATAATTCCCCGTACGAGTGTCGGCAATGTGTCGCCTTCAGACAAGACAATAGTCCTCTGTGTTTGTGTGTGTGTTCATGACTCAGTTGTCTTTCACTTTGTTTCATAACATCATTTATTTTGTATTGTAGGAAGCGGAGGGGAAAAAAAATCACAATAGAAGCGTTTACAATCAAAGACAGAGTGGCCTTGCAGAGTCTTTTGACGTGCGACATGTTAGCAGCAACACACATGATGTGCTTCAAAACACCCACACCCTTTGTTTTCTGTGCAGCAAACTGATGCACATCAAAATGGGTTCACGCCATCATGCTGGGAAACATTGTTGTTGTTTTAAAGAAAAGCATTAGAACTTTTTTTTTGTAGTTTTGTAGCAGTTGGAATCACAGTAGATGAAGAAAACCCTATGTTTTAATTTGAAAGAGTAGCCAAGGTGGGCCAAAGGATTTAGGGCATGTCTGTCTAGGTTCTCAGTCATCCAGGTCAAAGTAGTCTCTGGAGCTTGAAAAAAGGCGACTGAACTCCTTTAAGTTCCTTGAGGATGTTTCACCTCTCAGCCGAGAGGCTTCTTAAGTTCTGAAACGTCTTCAAGATACTTAAAGAAGTCCAGTTGCCTTTTTTCAAGCTCCAGAGACAATTTGAGACATGACAAGTCATCTACCTGTGTCTGTATCTAAGTGTCTTCCCTTTTTCATCCTTGCCTGAATGTTCAATGTTATTATAACGCCAGGGAGAACAGAAAGAATTTGATGGAATTTGGACTAAATCACCCCAGCTCATTCAAAAATCCATCCATCCGTTTTCTTCTGCTTATCCTTTTCAGGGTTACGGGGGAGTTGGAGCCTATTCTAGCTGTCGTAGGGCCTGAGGCAGGGTGCACCCTGGACAGGTCGGCAGCCTGTCGCAGGGCTAACGCAGGCATCCATTCACACTCACATTCACACCTAGGGGCAATTTAGAATCTCCAATTAACCTAGCCCCACTAACTCCATGTCTTTGGACTGTGGGTGGAAACCAGAGTACCCAGAGAAAACCCACACAGGCATGCAGACCCCATTCAAAAATCATTACAAAATGAATCCAACTTTTATTATTTTTGAGCTGTAAGTGCAATCACCAAAAGCGAAAGACTAACACTAGGCTACAGACAAACACCGGAGCTGTGTTCTCAGCTCCTGTCTTGGGTGTAATATTTTGGAGAACTTCTTCTGTAGTCTCTTTAAGGCACTTGTCAGCAGATGGCTTCTCTTGGGAAAAGGAAAGCTTATAAATTCGTTAATTGTATATTTTATACTTTAGAATAAAAGGTGAAAATGTCAAAAAACTTTCAGGTGTCTGATCAGAAACCCACTGAACTTAAGACAGGGAAACAGAAAGTGCAGAATCCCAGAGCTACATCCACACAGGACTGACGGTTGGTTGCTGGTGGGCGTTCCAGGCTCCAGTTGCCTGGCTAACCCTCTAATGTATTTACCACCCTGTTGTCACCAGTATCCTGTGCTGTCATTGGTAATCACTTCAGTCACTCACCTCGAAGTCGGGCTGCCACTCTGGCAGTCACAAAAAGGCGGCACCGTGTTAATGAATCTACAGGTGAATTACTGCACATGTACTGCTATTTAACATGTTTCCAACAGAGGTGCTGTATTTATGTAGGCAAACAAACCTTTTTTTGTGTTGTATTACAACACCACAAATAAACAAAGTTGGAAAAAAAAAACCAGAAATTTCTTGTTGAAAGAGGATTCAGACTTTCTGTGCTGACAAACAGCATACTGTAAAATACTCTGCTGTGCCTACCAAGTTCATAGAGTTCAACATAATTGAGTACTATGTGTGCCATAGTTCAATTCATTTACTTACTTTATCTAAGACAGTTTATGATTTTACAGCAGTGCCTTCTCCCGAGGTATGCTTGTTAACCAGTAATAATACCATGCTGTATATATGCTCTGTTTAGGAAAACTATGAAGTATTTGCCATAGCTGGTGGAGGCGGAGCTTCCTGCTGCTTCCCGTGTGTTACAGGTGTCACACGATGCTGCCTTTTATTCTCTTCAAACTCTGCTCAACATAAACCGTGTTGTTGGCTTGTTGAAGGACCGCTGAGTTGCTTTAATGCCGGAGTCTGTGTTTTTGGAAACGGTGGAAAAGTTCCTGTGTAGCAGTCAAAGCTAGTGGACATGCATGCATATGCACGCACACACACACACACACACACACACACACACACACACACACACACACACACACACACACACACACACA
>JAVDPK010002960.1:72817-83881 GCA_034780415.1 Cichlasoma orientale
CACACACACACACACACACACACACACACACACACACACACACACACACACACACACACACACACACACACATTATGCATACACACACACTGTCATTTTGTGCAGCTCTCCATCTCCTGACGATTACCTGTTGCTGGCAGATTCAGCCTCCCACTCTTTTTCTCTCTCTTGTGTCTCTTCATCACACTCTCTTGCTCCAGCTCTGCTCTTTTCTTTCTAATACCTGGCCTATTTGAGTCCGTGTTCCAGGCTTGAAAGGATTAATTGCCGTTTATGCTTTATTTTTTTGTTCTGTTCATTTCTGAAGGTTTATTTTTAGGCCTTAAGTGTCTGGTTGCTAGGAGACAGTGAGTTAGAGAGGGCGAGAGAATGGAGGAGAGTTTGCGTTGTGAAGGCTGAATTACAAACACATTCACGCACTGAGTCAGCACTGACGCACGCTCACACACATAAATATACACACACACTGGGTGTTTCAGTCTGTAGCTGTTTCTGTGGACTTGTTTTTCTGGTTCTGTGAATCTTTTCAGCTGCTCTGTGTGTCACTGTCATTTACGTTTTGGATGCTGGCTCGTCTGCAGCACCTGTGCTCACGTGCGCATACAAATGTGTGCGCGTTTATGTGCGTATACACAGATTTTTCCAACAGAATACTTGTTTGACAGTTTAACATTGCGCTCAGTTAATGTAGCACCATCGGTTATGGCACTAATTGCGACGCACAGATAGAACAGAGGAGTTGGGTGCATCTCTGCACACGTGGAGACATGGTATTTCATTTCTTACTTAATAACCTGTATCAGCAAGAGAGCTCTGGGTCATTCACATGCACACCAAAGAGCAGGTCATCATTTCAAGGCACACCTGTATTCATATCTGCAGAAAATCAATGAGAGTTTTGATTATACTGCCAGATGTTTATAACACAGAATTTGTTTTGCTTTGCAGTAAGCTCCACTAGCTTACAACTTATACCCATCACCTTATGAGACCAATTCAGACAGTTTCTCTCAGAATACATGTTAGGTTTCCAAGGTCCTCTTTAACTTGTTTGGCACCATGTTAATTAACATTAGTATTAGTTAATGTTCTGAGCCAGAAGGCACTGATATCCCCAGTACAGCGTAAACTATAAAACAGGTAGTTTTTATAGCCCCCCGTGAAATTTGTTTCATTTAGGTGATTTTGTGTGGTTTTATCCATATGCATAAACCCTATGCATATGTATAGTAAATATCATACCTGATGTGTACAAGCTGAACATGGTCACAGTGTAAGCAGCAGCAAGCCAGCATCAGTGTTACATTATAGTAAAAGTTTTAATCTTTTCATCTAGGCTTATATATAGCATTTCTGAGAGATGTAGTGATCGCTGTTTAATTATGGGACAGTATTGCCTGCAGCGGTTTTGATTTGTAGCCTGATTTCAGCGCATATCAGAAATGACAAGCATATACACACAGGAAACAGATCTGTTGTTGTGGTGCATACAACAGTTGCTAACATCCTGTCCCGCTCTGGTGGCACATTCCAGGAAACCACCTCCCAAAAGTGCCACTTATCTCTTAAACACACACAAACTTTCTAGACCTGACAGATATGTAGCTTGATGGTGGCACATCTAATTTACTCCTGTGCGGCAAAGTCAGCCTTTTGACCCATTGACCTTACAACACACAGTGACAGTAACAGTAACCTGCACATGTATTTTTTTTCTCCGTGTGTTAACATATAAATAATTTTCAGTCTCATCCTTTAAAGGCGATCTGGAGCTTTGCTATTTAAATTAAAGCCAGAAAACACACATCATATAGATGTTGAGGTAATGCTGTAGTGATTTGTCAGTTGTTGACCCCATGTGCTCCTACACACAGAGCTGTACACACAGAGTTACGGTCAGTAGTGAGTGTAGGCAGTATTTTGTTGAACCAGAAGTGGAGTCTCAGCTGGCAGCTCTCTCCCAAGCTGTTGGCCGGGCCAGTACATTAACACCAGGCTGTGAGGTAGGTACACAGAGTGATGAAGAAGAGAGGCGCCTGTGGCCTTTAACATGACTGTGTTAGAGCGCAACAGCTTCTCCCTAAAAGTTACTTTAAAGGAAATTATTAGCCGTTTTCACACATGCTCTGCAGCCCTGAGCTTTTTCTGACGGAGGTGTGCATGAGGATGCAAATGTTTGATCGGACATTAAACAACCTTTAACGTGCTAGCGCTTCTCGTCCAAAGTGTGTGCTGAGTAATAGTAAGGCTGGATGATTAATCTGATTTTAATTTCAGTTGACTTTCATCAGTTAATAAAACAAGATAATCAGGAGGAAGTTATTAGTTTTTGGCAGTCATTTTTAGTCATTTTGTGTTGTGTTGTACATTAAGAGCAGCCCTTTCCTTTAAAGACATGCATTTTGGTTCATCCCTTAAAGTGCAGACTCAAAATTACAGAAAGAGTGCATTTGATTGATAAGCCCTGTCTAGTAAAAGAAGAAGTAAAAGTCTTTCAAGGTTTCCTGTGAAATGATAATTATCAGTAAAGCTGATTTTGTCCTCTGTCTCATAGATCACACACTGTTGGTTGTCAGCTTCAGCTCTCCATTGCTCTCTCCATAGCTACCTGCTGGTCTCTCGAGGCGCCACGAATCCGCACTGGAGGCCGCAGGCATTTAGAGACCAGTGGTTGCCTTTGCAAAAGCACCTGCTAGTCCACCTCTTTATGTTTTTGTTTTTATAAATGAACTACTTTCAGCTGCTCCATTATTCACAAGGGGTCGTCACAGTGGGCAGCTCTGCATGTTTTGATTTGTCAGATTTTTTACGTCGGATGTCCGTCCTGACGCAATGCCAAAGGGATTCGTGTCCCTTCCCGGGATTGAAGCGCAGATCTTTCACTTTTTAGGCAAATGTTTAAATCAAATAATCTTGTTAAACCATCAAGATGGCCTATCCACTTCTCTGCCCAGGCCACTTGGTATTGAATTTCGTTTTATTTTAAAGGAGAAAATTCAAAGCCCTGCTCACACATCTCCCACACACTAATGAAAATGTTACATTGTTGACATTTTATCACAGATATTACAGCAAAAGAAACAAAGAGTTGTGCTGAAAGTGATAAGGCTCTTCCAGCATCGTAAGTATGTTTAATACCATTATCTGCTTTATCTTCCAGTACCTGAAATATGAAGCCCACAAGCAGTGTTGACACATTATAATTTTAGAAGCACTCACATTTTATTAGTGTTGACTAATGTTATCGTCACATTAGAATTGACACTGAGTGTCCTGCTTCCTTTGTCCTTGATCATAGTGTGCTTTGAGAGTCACCCGTGGTGTTAGCTTGTAACGATTAAAGCTCCTGCACAGTTTGAATCCTCCACAGTAATTTTTTTCCTTCATGTGGCCCAAGAACAAGTGATATTTCCATGCATCTTTGTTGAGTGTCACAGCTAGAAACTGTAAACTGAAACACTTAATTTACCAACAAGCCAAAAACGAAGTAAGTTTTGCTGGTGTTTGTACTCAGCCAGACATTGTTAATGAGGTTAAAAAAGCATTGCTGTAATACACTGCTGTACAATCAGAGTGAGACAACACCAGCTGATAGCATCACTTCAACTTCACTGGTCACATTCTCCTAGTTAAATTTTTATTAATCAGCAAATTAGGTGGACCAAATTTTAGACAGGTATTTGGATAGGTATCTGGTATTTGGTGTCTTAGTTGTCTTAGTTGGCTATCATAGAAATATATAATAAATATTACATCAGGTAAGGAAATTTGCAGTTTTCTTATTTAAAATAATATATTATAATTCTGCTTCCTAAAATTATTATGAAGGTTAAGTTTTGATCTTCTACCTTGGCCTATGTGCCAGTGAAGCATGTATGTGTGTGTGTGTGTTGATGTCTTAGGAGAGAAGTGTGTCAGAGTGTGGTGTGGTGAGAGTAAATATACCTAAGAGTGCCCTGAGAGCAACAGGACTCTCCTCTCCCTGACACAGTATTATTCTGCTGTTCTTAACAAGCTCTGGGGAACTCGTGTACACACACGCACGCGCACATACACCCACCTGGCTTGTTTATGAGTGTGATTATACAGAGAGAGGTCCGGTTGTCCAGCTCACCTGAGTGCATCACGTGCAGTGCCTTGGGGCTTTGTATCTGTTTGTGTTTGGACAGTGCTATGTATTTTGGTCCTGCACACTTTTGTTCCTGATAGTGAGTTTTTATTTTCTGTTTGATTCCTTTTGGTACGGTATGAAAAAGCTGGATAGATGTGTGTGTGTGTGTGCGTGCATGTGTGTGTATGTGTGTGTTTAGGTGTCCCATGTGGTTTGATGCCCCACTGCTGGATCCCCACAGCCTAAATTCAACCTCTCACGAACAGTGTCAGCCTCTTTAGCAACCAGGCATCTTCTCTAGGGTAATCAAATATTTATAGCATTGGTTTTACCTGGTGTTTAGTCAGTTGAGGATCATATACAGGGTTCAGTTATCAGTAAAAAATTTGCTGGGCAAGTTCACTAGCCCAATTTGGGCCAGTGGGGTTTTTTTTTAACAGTATAAAATATGTGAAAAAGAAAGTAGACTCTGTTTTAATTCTAAGTTTTAGCGTCAGGACATAATAAAAAAATCATCTGGTCTTTAGCAGGTTCTAAAATTATGTAAATACAACCTCAGATGAACAGTAACACTGGGCATATTACACCGTGCCATTATTTATTTAGCCAAAACAAATCCAGAACAACTCTAAATTGCCCAAAGGTATGAATGTGAGTGTGAATGGTTGTCTGTCTCTCTGTGTTGGCCCTGCGACAGGCTGGTGACCTGTACAGGGTGTACCCTGCCTCTTGCCCTATGTCAGCTGGGATAGGCTACAGCCTTTTTTTTTTTTTTTACTGATTTCCCACCTTTCAGACAGATCAGATGCTGATAATTTTTCAAGCTGTGTCCGAGTAGTTTTTCTTTTTACTACAGTTATGAATATTGAATCTCTGTTGGAGAGACTGTAGCTCACATTTTATCTTAAACTTACTTCAGGTTATCTGAAGTTAATCAAAATTTATGCATGTATTGTATGCTGAATGACACTCTGCATTTTTTAAAGTTATTTCCTAAAATGTGCAAATCAATTGTACCAGCACTCAGTTGCTCAATTACAGTAAACTACACAAACTACACTCTCTTCATAGTCTTGCCCTAAACTAATGGGTATTTGTGTTGTGACTTAACAAGCCCTTTACAGTTTAGCAGTGGAGCATGTAAACCAGACCTGGAGGGCTTGTTCTGGAAGAGAGGGTCCCTATGGATGCTTGTGCATTTTTACTGCTCCTCCCCTCACTTTCCTGGAAAAGACGTATCTGTGTTCACTGGAAGACGCGCCGCGCAGCACCGAGACGAGAGAAGCAGGGAGACCAAATTGCTCATCTTACATCATCCTGTCCTCAGTCTCTGTGTCACTTGTGTCCTCATCGCACTTCTGTACTTTCCCTCTTCCCCCGGTCCATGCTGTGAGTTTGTTCCCTCTCTCTCTCCTTTGCTCTCCCACTGTTGAACAATAACCCCAGTGTGTTTAAGAGTGTGTGTGGCGCTATTTTTGGCCCCTCCAAGGCCACAAAGCACTCTATACTCCTTTGCTGTTTCTCTGTTTCTTTCTCCTGGCCGCTATATAGCAGTAAGTAAGAGCCTATAGAAAACTGTGGTGACTTCTAAGGATAGTTGAGGTTTACATGTTTTTGTGGCTGATGTGTGTTCATGGGACCCAGGTGAGGTGCAGGGCATGAATGTTCTTGGCTCAGGCAAGACCTCCAACAAGAGCAAGTCCTCCGAGGGAAATTACCCTCCATCTGGATTATTCAAAACAAGCTGCATTCCTCTGGATAATTGTTTCCCAACAAATAAAACCTTCCCAGCATGTTTTTGTAAAACCGCACTGATTTCAAGCCTTTGCAAAAAAAGTCAAACAACATCTAACTCAAGTACTGCTGAATTTAAAAAAAAAAGCCTGTGCCAAGCTAAATGGGCATTTACTCCTAGTTTGCATCTCCTCTTGACATTTCTACTCCTGGCAGCTTTTTTGCATAAATCTGATTTCACTGCTTTTTTTTTTTTTTTTTAAACTGAATAGATATGAGGTGCAAGTAAATGTGCACAGAGATGTTAGAAATCAGTTTTTAATTAACCAGTTCTCTGCTCCTGAACTGAACAGAAAGTCAAACCAAAGATGGGTGATTGTGCTGATTTTTTAATCACGTATAACACAACAACAACAACAACAACAACAAAAAAAGCCAAATATTCTCTGCTTCCAGTCAAGATTTGCTGATTTTCTGTGCTAGGATTAAGTTGAATATTTGGGGGTTTTGGACTGGTCTAAACAAGCTATCTGAAGATGTCTTTTACAGACCAGACAATGACCAGGTTGAAAGATAATCAATGCTGGCAGTGGCAGCAGTCCTTCTCAACAAAAAGAGATCTAAGCGATTGTGTCATTAATGTGTGCAAAAAAAAAAAAAAAAACATCTAGAGTATATTTTTCTAGAAATTAATATTTAGAAGAAAATCTTGCATTTACTTTGAATTTAAACGATTAAAACTTGTCTGCCCAGTCAAAACTTTTCCCTTCAATCTTTCCTCTTGTGACAGTTTGTCGTGTTCCTGTCTTTTCTCTCTGTATGTCTCACTTTCCATTCTTCTAGTATTGGCCTAATGAATTTTTAATGGACTTGGTGGGAAGAATCCAGACACTTTGGGATTCAGGCATATGGGCTCTGATTACCATCCTCCTCCTCCTCCTCCTCCTCCTCCTCCTGTGGAGCCCACTCTCCTCTTTCTCCCTCTTTTCAGTCTTACTTTCTCTGTCTCACCCCTCCAAAGCCTTTTATTATCCTTCTTCTGTCCTCTCTGTTCCCTCTGCTCAGCGCTTCAGGCTGTTTCACTCATCCAAGCATCTGTGACAAAGACAAGGCCATGTATATGAATGTGCTACAGGCAAATACAGACTGACTGTCTCTCAGTTTTAGTGCTTTTACAGGCTGAGAGTGAGCCGACACTGACCTCACCACCACCCCCCCCATCCACACACAAACACACTTACACTAGTTGTTTCCCACTTCCACGCTAAAGCTGACTTGAGTTAAAGTAATACGGTGCCAGCCAACTGCCGCTAATGGCTGTTCAGAGGCTCTGTATAAAAACCCTGAGTCTGCAACTCTGCTGTTAGTTTGGCACAGGCCTGTCAGTTGATTTGCTGCTGAGCAGGACTCGCAGCTCTGGGAATCTCTCCTCCTTGTCTCTTTTCTCACTCCTATACTTTGTCTGACTGCCCGTCTGTCTCTGCCTCCTTCCCATCAGCTCTTGCCCTTCTTGGCAATTCAGTCCCAGGCTTGGTGATCCGGGCAGTCACTTTTCCTGTTAATTGGCAGATAATTTTGCCAGATGAAATGTGGTTTGCTTCATCCATTTGCATTATTTTGTTCATGTGCTACAAGTGGTCAAAGTGGTCAGAAACTCCCTGGGAAGCATGGCTGATACATCAACACTATCTCACCGGTCAAAACGTCATCATCAGCGGATAAATGTGGACGTTGTTTTCATGTAAAGTGGAGATCCATTTACATCATTTTAAGCCATTTACATTTATCTACATGTAGTTTTTGTGCCATTAGTTACATGGTGAACTTAACTTTTCTCCTAATTGATTTATGTACTAGAGTCTAGATATACTCCTTGATAGACTTGTGCTTTTATTGATTAAATAAACTAAGTATTCTTGATCGAGAACCAACATATGCCATTAGGGAGACTCGAACGCCCAACCTCCTGCTCTGGAACCCATTTCTTATCCTACAGAAATAACTGACTGCAGGCATAAAGCTGCTTGCATTGCAGAATTATAATGCTGACATCCATACACATTATGTTCACGAAGTGCCTGATCTATAGCTTTTGCTTTGTTAGAGAAGATCTGACTAGACTTCTAGTGTACGTGGAAACAGCGTCAGCATGTGCAGCGTTTGCGACCAGTTTCGAAGGGGAGATAACAGCACTCTTTTAACATAATTGCTGGATACTGTTGTCAGAAGCGCTTTGGAGGTTACACAGGAGAGACAAGATGCAGATTAGACGTGATACAAACTGCAGCGACAGGTTAAATTAATTATAAACTCCACGAAAAGCGATCCTCATGAGAAGCTGCGACTTATGGAGAGGGGTTATCCACAGGAAAACTCTAACAGCTCAGCACCCTTCTCTTTCTTTATAATTCTTGTGCTGTTTATCTTTCTCTCCCTTCCACTCTTTCCTTGCTCACTTGCGTTCATCTCCTTGGGCCCCCCTTCTCCTCTTGCAGTATGGAAGTCATTGTTGGACTGGTGAGCAGCACACATAGCTGGAATAGCAGCAGTGTTAGAAGTCTGCTAGGGACGTGCCGCCAAGATCGCACAGAGGAAAAGAGGCATCCGCACTCTTAGAGAGGAGGAGGAGGAAGGAGAGAAGCAGTTGGGGGTGGGAGGGGGGGAATAAGCAATCTGACCTGGATGACAACAGACTACCAGACGAGCTATGATCTCATCGCTCCCTTAATCCCCCTCTTCCCTCCATCCACCCCCTCTCTCCTCTCCCATTCGAGCCATTGTCTCTCTCTCTTTCTTATCCCACTCTTGTTTCCCAGATCTCCCTCCCCTGTCTCTTTTCTCCTACTTTCTTTTCTCTGTTCTCCTGTTGTCCTAGAGCTCACCCCATCTCATCTTGCCTTCTTCTCTTTCACACCAATGACCCACCACCACCACCACCACTCCCTGCCCCCTCCTCCTCCTCTTCGTCCCTTTTGCATCACTTTCTACCACCTGCCCCTCAGTTGTCCCAGCTCACAACACACACTTTTTGCCACACTTGCACTCTCTCCAGTGTCCCAGGGCAGAGATTAGGCGCACCCCTATCGTCAACCCTCCACACCAGTTTCTGCATTATTGATGCAGAGTCGGTGTGTGTGTGTGTTTGTGTGTGTGTGTGTGTGTGTGTGTGTGTGTGTGTGTGTGTGTGTGTGTGTGCGCGCGCGCGTGTGCACGCATGTGCGGATGCTGTAATGGCTATCTGGTGTCTCCCCCGGGAGGGAGAGTGGTGAGGGAGGAAGGGAGCCAAACAGAGGGAGAGTTGAGGTCAGAGAGGTTAAGTGTGGTGGTGGGTGGGGGTTAGGTCATGCTCTGCAGGCTCTTCCCTACTCCTGCTTTCCCTGTGTTCTTCATTCTGACATACAGGCTCACACAGATTGTATGCTTAAACACACACACACACACAGATTCCAGAAATTCCCCACTGAAATTCTCCTATCAGGTGTACGAGGTTGAAACAGATCGGAGTGTGTGTGTGTTTGTGTGCGATAGCTGATCCACTGTGACTCAGGACCGCTCAGGCCGGGTTAGACTCTGAGTGGCTAGAAGGACAAAGACACCTGTTCTTGCTCTCAGCATTCCTCTAAACATAATCCTTACCATCACTGTCACGCACGCACTCTCACAGGGTCACTAAAGAGTCGCCTATACTTTGTCCTCTAACAGCAAAGGCACATATCATATGAGGTCTTTGATGTTCTGGCTTTGACAGGAAACTGATGACACCCTGATGTATGTAAAGAACATAGATTCATGTCTGTGCAGTGCACTCATAACTCTGTTTTTTTAGAAGTGCTGTTGCTCTTGACAGTGAATCATTGGGCCTTGTGTTTATTCTTAGCAACACTGCTGCCACTAAACGAAAAAAAATTATGTACACAGATTAAAAAACTAACAGGGTGCAGATATTTTTTTAAAGAGAACATTTTACATAAGATGCACAGTTGCATAGTTTTAGTGATGTTTTCTGTCATAACACAGGACAGAATTTGCTTAGTTCATCTGAATCCTTTCATAACTTTTAGTGAAACTTGCTCTTCCATTCATCAGTTTTTCCCAGACCAGCTGAGAGACATCATGTCCATCGGTGTGCCCCAGGGTGTCCTTCCATTTGCACGTGGTCAAAACACCTCACCTCGGAGGCACCCTTTGTCAGATGCTGAACCGGCTCTTTTTGATGTGGAGGAGTAGCCCCTCATGAATGTTCAAGCTCATTACCCTATCTCCAAGAGAGAGGCCAGACACCCTTAAGAGGAAGCTCATTTCCGCTGCTTGTATTCTTTCGGTCACTACCCGAAGTTCATAGCCGCATGTGAAGATAGGAAAGTAGATCAACCAGTAAATCAATGCCATTGCTGAGATAAATTCAAAATTTCAGCTTGGCAACAAGTAAACCAGTGAATCAACAGTTTGCCGAGCTGAAACTTTGAATTTATGTTTAATCTTTGACTCATAATAACCAAATGAAACATGTAGGTTGAGTCGTGAGATGACCTAATTAATATATAAAACATATTAAGTATATATAGTTAGCATAAATTAATGCACAGTGACAGTATATATAGTATTAGATATGACTATACTATTTAAAATAACAGTATTCTTTTGCACACCTCTTTCGCCACTTGCTAAACACATCACAGGAGCCCATTCTGAACTAAAAGTAGATCTTTTTTTTTTTTTTAGCTATGAGTTAAATAATTTTTATATGCTGAAGGTTTCACCGGTTTCACCAGTCAGCTGCTGACTCTTCATGTTGCAAGGATGCATCATTTACCTCAAACAGCCTTTGGTTTCATTTAGGAGGCAGCTTTGTGTCGAGGTCTGGTTTCCCAACCATCCTGTGGTTTCAGTAAAGTAAAATCAAAACGGCTGATACGAACTGACGTTTGACATTTGCAGCAATGATCAGCACCGAAGTGGGAATCTGCTACCTGAATGTTTTCTACAATAAGCTTTGCTAATAATACTTGTGCGCCCAAATAATTTGTCACATTCACACTCTATAAACATCACTCACTTATGCATATGAAAAGCATGCACCGTAGAGCCCGATAATGTGTCATTTTTAGTTGGAAATGCCTTCTTTGTTCACACACACACACAGACACGCACGCACGCACACACACACACACACACACACACACACACACACACACACACACACACACACACACACACAC
>JAVDPK010002960.1:83981-94646 GCA_034780415.1 Cichlasoma orientale
ACACACACACACACACACACACACACACACACACACACACACACACACACACACACACACACACACACACAGTGGCTGCTGGTTCTCACAGTGTTTTCAGTGTATCAGTTTCACCCAGTGACCTGAAATGTGATGTGTCTGTACAGTGACCGCTGCCAAAGTCCAAAAAAATCATTACGGCTGTATCTTCACACAAAGTGGCCGCCAGCACAATATTTGCTTTAGCAGCAGTGCTGTTTTCTTTGGTTTCCTTTTGGGGTTTATTTCGTGTTTGTTCGATGAGCCTTGCTTGCACATTTACATGCAGACAGTTGGACTCCTAGTACAAACAGTAATCTCGGCCATTCCAGACATAACCAGTCAAATCTGAGAAACGTTCCCACCTGACCCCCTTCTAGTCAGCTGACATTTTTTGTACAATAACTTTGGCAAAATTTGTGACACAATGACACATTTTGTCTTCATAATATGAAAGGTTACAAGTCCTCAAATCACATAGGGTTCTGTCTAAATTTGGCACATTTTAATTCTTGTTATCTTTTCCAGCATTTTTAAACCCTTATATCTTCTTAAATATGGGAGATAGCCAAAAAAACTGCAAACAAATCAGTTTTACACACGCTCCAAAGTGTCACAATTTAAAGCCAAAATCTTGTTTTTGCACAGAATTTTTTTTCTATAACATGAGCATCAGTATCATGTCATCAGCGTCATATCATAGTTTCAACAGCAAAACGGCACCAGTTTACTATCTTCAGTGTAGAGCAGCAGAAACAAATATTTGATGTTGTTTTCTGATAATTCAGTGGAAAAACTTCAAAAGATGTATTTTGTGTAAACTTTCAAGGGGCCGTATCATCACGTGGGATCGTGTGGCTGGCCGAAACAAGTTATAGCATATGAAAAATTTTGCATCTCAGGGGTCACAAATGGTTGGCACTGCTCATTTATTTCTTTTCAGTCACGTCTTTTACCTCTTAGCTATACATATTTAAGTCTAGCTGAGAGTATTTTTCCTTTGTCTGGAAAGATTGTGTTGTCATCTTCAGTGGGAGTGTATGTGTGGGTGATTATTTTATTTTTTTTAAATCGTTGCAGGAGCACGCTCAGTGAGCCTGTATGTTTATGATAGCCCCAGGTCTCTTCCCCTGTGACTGTAGTTCACTCAAGGTTTGATCATGCCAAACGTGTTTACTTGAATGTTTGAAAGAGAAGGAGGAGGAAGGGGGGGGGGGTGGGAAGTGAAAAAGGAAATAAAATGACAGTGAGCGAGTGAGTGTGGTGTCATTTGCGTGTTAACTGCTACCTACATATGCAAACCTGGAAAGTCTGAGAATTTACAGCCACAGATGACACAGTTTGCAGCTTTTATACCATTTTTACACTCGTGGTTATTTCACACATTGCAATGTTTGTTATAAGGAACAATAATCTTTAGTTTAAACAAACTGGCTGCCTGCACAGCTGCCGTTCGTTGGCCACCCACTATTTACATGATAGTCAGCGCTGATAAAAAATCCTGTCTGGAATTTGTAGAAGGAAAATGAGTAGGCACCTTCTACATACTTTGAGTGATATTCAGAAATCTTTATTTTCAATCAGAAAATGACTTCTGAGTAGGTGGGATGACTGAATGATTCACTGACCGTGTCTTGCAAATACACTGTGGAGGAAAACCACCAAGAAAAGGTAATGAAAAACGAGCCTACATTATATGAGCAAGAAGACACAGAGGAAGAGCTCTTTCCTTTTCTGGCTTTTTTTTTTTAAATCTAGAAAAAAAAAATGGAAACCTAAATGCACTGGTGAAGTAGTTACTCAAGGTGATGAAAGGCTCCAGTAGCAACACTTGTGGACCGATTTATAGACATCTGGCAGATGTGCTGTGAATGAGAGGGGGATAGTGCAGAAGAGATTATCAGGGTTATCTATCTATGCCTCAGGTTGGGATTCAGCAAATCCATTGACAGGCCTGCACATTCATAATCTTATGATTATGTATGAACTCTTAGATCCTCTGCTGCAATTTACATGCAGTACATTTTCAAATGGGAAACATACAAGGCCTCATACTCACCTTATGTCACCTTAAATAAAGTATAATTTGTAGCGAACAAGACAGAGAGAGATTGATGCATTTTCCCCCCCTTAACCTTATTGATACAAAACCGCCATTAAACACAACAGAACAACAGCCAGCTAAACATTTTAATACCATAGCATCATATCATCTATATTGGCTATAGCCCAGAGAAATGAACAGTTAAGCAGCAACAACATCAGTAGCAACAGGAATAAGGACCACTCTGTCAACCTATATGCAACAGCAAGGCAAAACCAAGCTGCTACAGTACCACAAAAGATGAGACAGCAACACGAAACAGTTTTCCTGAAGTTCATTTTCATCTTCAGTGTGATGATGCTCCTGATGTGCATTAGTCTACTCAGTCCTTTGGCAGTCATACTCCTGATATATGTATTCAAGCACCATAAGCAGCTGAAGGAGGCTCAGCACTAATAGTAGATATGGGCAGAGGTCACTAACAGCAGCCTCCATGGTTCTCAGTCCTCATCACAATGATGGGAGGACTATTTTTTATGGATTTTCAGTAGAGTCTTCACTGCTTGGGATAATTTGCTATCTGTTTTCAAAACACTGGGTACTTTCAGCTGCCACCTTCTTTCCAATGGATCACCACAGCGGATGGATCCACATGTTCCACAATTTGGCACCGATTTTTAGACCAGATGCACTTCCTGACACAACCCTCCCATTTATCTAGGCTTGGGACCAACACTAGGAATACACTAGCTGGTGACCCCCTGAGATGAACTGGTTTTAGTTGCGAGGCTGTGTTTGTGCCTCCTCCTAACCACCACATTATGGAGCGAGTCTGTTTTCAAAAGGCTAAAAAACAAAAACAAAGAGTCATTTTTTATTTGCTAATTTCTCAGCTGTCACACAAAACAAGTGAAATATGACATTGCCAAAGTGGCGATTGAGCACCAGAAATGTTATTCTGTAAACACCTGTTATTTGCCCCCAGATTATTTTGCATCACAATATTAGTCAGAGGATGGAGCCAGAAGTGCATCTCAAATACATTAATCAGTTAAAAAAATCTAAATATAGGAACTGCACAGTGTATGCACAATATGTTCGGGATAATTATGGCTGCTGGCACCACTGACCTTGTGTCTCTTGTAAAATAATATCCATGTGATAAACGCTCATTACTGTCAGAAAGGTATTGATTTAACTCTAGGGTGTATAGTTTTATTAGAGCAATATCCATGGTAGTTACAGCATTCTTCCATCAGATAAATTATGAGAAACACTTCTTAATTTAATCCCTTGTGTCACATGTAGCAATACAGGGGACTGAAAACATAATATTGAGTAAAAACAAAGACAGCAGCCTTTTTTTTTTTTGCATTGCATGACATTACACGCACGTCCTTCTGCTCGTCTAGTTTTTCAGCGTTATCTGATGCTTTGCGTGCTGTTTGCAGCAAAAATCACACAAACTCCATCAGCCAGACTGATAAATGTCCGGCACAATGACACTTTAGCAGGGTGGATGCTATTTCTTCAGCGAGACAACCCCCTCACTGGAGCGTCTGTCAGAGCTCTGAGGATAATTGTTGATAAAATAAAAGTTCAGTCCAGGATACGTGTGGCTAAATATTACACTGCGATAGTCTGTTTTGCTCAGTCGTGTCACATTTTCTTGACCACCCAGGCGACAGAATGTTAGTGGGAGACTTGCACAAACATTTTCAAAAACACACACACCCTGGCACATAAACTCTTTCAAACTCGTACATTTGGATGCACACATGCTCAAGCAAACAGTCATATACCCACGCCCACAGTCTCATTCTGCCTGTCTGTTGCTCTGCATTTCCTTGATGCAGAGGGTGGCGAGAGAGCAAGAGATGGAGGGATAGACAGGGGAGATGACTGGCCATGTTGTTTTGCTACAGTCAGAGGAAAGAGTGACAGCATGAGAGGAAAGAGGTGGAGGAGAGGTGGAAAGGTTTTTCATGTGCCTAACTGTTCCATAAAGCCCACTAATGCTGCAACTTTCAGTGTAGTTTCAGTGTGCGTGTGTGTTTCCTGTAAAGAGCCACTCTGGTGAAATTGCGTCCTAATCACAGCGGAGGAATGCGTTTTATACCAAAGCTTTAGACGGTCCAGATTAAGGCAATTAAAGTTACAGGGGCATGCTGGGGTTGAGCAGGTCAAGGCATGCATGCGCTTACTAATAAGAGCCTCTGAGTCAGTCATGTAGCAACGAAATATGCATCAAAGTGCTCAAAATGTTTAGGCTGCTTCTCTTCTCTGCATTAATATTTTATCATTTTAACTTGAAGAAACATGTTAGACCTTCTTATTTCTTCTCATGTGGTCAGAAAACATGTTTGAAATTGCAGAAATTTCCACTGTGTTGGTCTGTGGTGTTAATTTATTACAGTAAGTCACAAATGTAAAAATGGAAGCATGTGTTTGTGGTTTACCTTGCCTGTTTTACACAATCCCTAAGCTCTTTCCTTTTTTATGTTGCTTCTCTTGCTGGTGTTTTTGAAATCTCGGTCCTCTCTGCCCTAACTTTTACTTCTCACTGTATCAAACTGTCCTATAAACGAGAAAGTGCTTGAAAAAGCCCTCCAGATTTGTTTTTTCTTGCTGGAAATGCAGGGAGGACTTGGAAGGTAGTGAAGACAGTATGAATGAGAGCACTGCACTCTGCACTGAACTGCACTGTTGTATGTGATCTATACTTGGCCAAACACCTGTAATCTTCTTTTCCCTGTTAGAGCAGTCACCTGAAACTGCTCCTGACTCATAATTGTAATCATATCTTAGTCTTTTCTTTTGCCTTCCTTTAAACTAGTTTTCTATAGTGTGGATTTCCCTAAAGAGACAAAAAGCAAGTCATCCGGGTACACTTCAGTTCATCCAAAAAGATGTCTTTTACTAGAATTTATGAATACGACCCGCGCTCTCTACATCACCATTCACTGTTCTTGGCGAGGCTCGAATGACCCCCCCCCCCCCCACTCCACCCACACAGACACACACCCACTAATGCCCCCACTCTTTTATCTGTCTATTACAGGGTTCGCCTTCCCAGAATGGGCTTACAAGCCTGAGTCAAGCCCCGGTTCCAGACAGATCCAGCTGTGGCACTTCATCTTGGAGCTGCTCAGGAAAGAGGAGTATCATGATGTCATCGCCTGGCAGGGTGACTATGGCGAGTTTGTCATCAAGGATCCAGATGAAGTGGCTCGACTCTGGGGGGCCAGGAAGTGTAAACCCCAAATGAACTACGATAAGCTGAGCAGGGCTCTGAGGTATGATGACTGAGAAATACACTGTTGCCATAAATAGTTATTTTCATACATAGAAATAAAGTTACTAAAACAAAAGGGCTGTAAAAACAAGCTCCATACAAATATTATGTCTTAGATTACCTTTAGTTGCTTTGCTGATATTCATCCACTTATATTCACTAATTTGAGGAGGGCGGACTCATTCCCTCCTTGGACCTGCAGCGGTGTATCTAAGCTCAGAGGGCAACAGCTAACCTGTGCCAAACAGCTGTTCTAGCTTTGACAAACACAGTTTGCAGTGGATAGTGCTCTGTTAACCCATGAGCAGCGCTGGGTTTAACAACTTTGCTCCAGCTTATCATTCAGTGCCGCTCGGGAGACAGACAGTCTGTTGGTAGTGCTGATTTTTCTTCTTCTCATTCCTGTCGGTTATTAATTTTCTCAATGTAATGTTCAGTTATTTTTTTAAATAATTTTCATGCATTGAATTACATACATCAAGTAACTCAAATAAAAAAAAAAAAAAATCCACTACACAAATTTTTTGCCTCGATGCTTCGTTTAATCCTCGTTGACGGCAGCTGTCTTGCTTTACGTGGCAGGGGTGTGCTTGACCATATTTATTTCAAGGCTTTAGAAACATTGTTTTGCAGATTTTGATTCATAAAACACATATTTAAAAATATAGAAATTAAAAGTTTTTTTTCTCCATAGGTCAGTAAAAATATACATGGGCCAGTAAAACATTAACATTAATCTTTTAATATCTGTGCCATCAGAACGTCTGTTTTCTGCAGCAGGAAACGTTGCATCAAAGCACAGGGCAAACCCCCAATTCTGAGAATGTTGATATGCTCGCTTTTCTTCATGCTCCTTTAAAGGCTTACAGACACATACTGACTCATTCACTAGCACACTTAAACATGCAGACACACACGCACACACACAATTACGCAAATCGTACAATCATTAATAAGACAAAAGCATTTCTTATCTGAATACTTATTAATTGATGGAATAATCGATAGCTGCAGCCATAGTTTATTTTTAGTCTGCTATAATAACCTCCCATCGGACACATTAGAATCCCTCTCAGGGGAAATTCGACATGTGCAGACATATTTTTTTGTGAACGTGCATTAAGTGACCTCATTGGCTTTAAATGGCACTGCCCTGGACAAATTTAGCCATGAATGATGTTCCTGTGGTTGCTAATTATTAATATCATTTAACACCAGTGGTCCTTTAATGTCAAGTACTGACTTTATCGTCTGATTTGTACCCGTGGATGATTTCCAGCGTGGCCATTGTGAAGAATTGGGGTGCATTTTAAATTTCCCATCCAATGATTGGACAAGTTATTAGTATCCCAAATTTTTGCTGACCTTTGAATTGTGTTTTGTAAGTCTTGCATTAATCAAGTTTGGCATGTTAATAAAGGAAATGGCATTAAGACCAAAAAATCCTATAAAACAAATCAAATCGGAGCCACAAAGCAGCTGCTTTTCATTGTGTTTGTTATTTGGCTTTTATAAATAGACTTTAGCTCACAGTATTGCTGGTAAAATTAAAAACTGATAGAAGTTACATGCTAGCAAAAACTTTTCAGCGTATTCAGACCTGAATATTACAGGAATCACACGTCCCACGGGGGCTCTTCTCAGCTGCTTGCTGTAAGCACTGTACCTCATTCACTGTGTCTTGTTGTGTACTGGCGAACAGAGCCAAGATTAGGCTAAGCACTTTAAAGAAAGCCACATAGGCCATTAAAGAAGGGAAATGCTTTGAATTGCTTAATTTGGGGCTAGGAAGGCTTATGTACGCTCATTTACACTGTTGAGATTAAGATAACTTCTGCAGATGGTATCCTCTGGGGACAGAGGGAATTAACATGAACTGCTTATGTGCGTGTGCAAACATTCAGACTTGCTATCTGGATTTAGAAATCCTGAATTAGAGAGAAAAAGAATCTGGATGGGGATATTTGTGGTCAGGCTCTGTATTTATAGCACGTCTATCCTCTGGTGCTGTAACAGATTTGGCGCTCAAGCTGCACTAAGTGCTTATATATAGTGGGTCTTAGTGCCCTCTGATGGACCGGCCTTAGAGCCTGATTATCAACAAGGTCCCCACGCAGGAGTTCACTCCTGCGTCCTCGTCCAGTTCCCTGCAGCTAGGTCGTCTCCCTCTAAATTGAGCCAAGGCTCCTCAGGCTTTGCCGTGATAAGGACAGAGACCAAAACAACATGCACACAAACAAACACGCACCTCCGTGTTGTCACCTGATTTGACACCAGAGCTGTCATCGCTCCTTCACTGCAAGAGACACTCGAAATGAAGCCTCTCAAGACACATTAATAGTAATGTGGCAACAGGATTAATGGCACTAACGACTGATGAAGTTATAAAAGAGGCACGTATGCATGGTAACAGTCCCCATATGGAGTAAACTGTTGGAAAACAGGCCACCTCGCGCCCTTCATGTGGAGAAAACCTGGCCTGCTAATAATGGAGACCACAGTCGGCATGTGGCAGTTGGCCTACACACACATGCGCACACACTTAAAAAGGCGAGCTTGTTTTGAAGTGTTCGTTTTATCACTTTAGACTGTGTAATTATTATTTTTACCTCAGTGATCTTGTTCTTTCCTGTCTGCCATGCACATGGTGGAAATTCCCTTAATCAGGACCACTGTATTGTGTACGGACATGTGCGTATGTGTGTTGGCTTTCCGTCGAGGGGACACAGCCTCGGCCCATGCGTCATCCTGGCCTCCCGCTCCCACGGCTGCTGTGAAATTCCCACTCCTGTTGAGAGGATTACACTCACACTGTGCGAGTGTGTGTTCATGTGCATGGATATGTGCATGTGGACGTTAAGAGGTTAGACTGTCCTGTTTTTTAATTTAATAATGAATCAGTTTGTTCTGTGCTGATGCACCAAATCAAATGTTCAAAACAAACCAAAGAAAAACACAATTAAGGACTGTTTACTGCTTTTTATATCTTTAGCCTCAAGCTTTATGATCAGTGCTGCCTGAAATTTCAGGTGGAGGTAGTGAATTATGACAAATAAGTCAGTAGGATGAAGAAATATAGATGTCCACTGAGGTAAAGGCCAAGACTTCAACCCTCATTCTAGTCCTTGCACCACCCATTGCTCTCATGAAATAAACTTGGGGTAAATGAAGCCTGTTGACGATCATTCATTGCAAAGTTTTGGTTTAATGAGTGTAATCACGCTAAGAGGTCCCAGCTCCTTGAGACCTCCAGGTCCCCTGCCTGCCAATCAGCAGCCAGTGTTAGTGGTCAGAGGTCAAGGGGATTGCCATGCACAGCTGGTAAAGATTACCAACACAGTGCATGTGTGCATTCAGATGCACAAATGCACCATTGTGCAGAATCTCGGCCAAGCATGCATGCTGGAACACATGTTTTGAGCGTTTGCTTCATTGCCAGCATTTATTTAATTGTGATGGGACACCACAGCTGGAAGACTGCCACTGCAGAAATGCGCATAAATAGGACAACAATTGTTTTAGTGTACGCTAAAATTACATGAGAACATGCACTTAAAATCCGGACTAAACTAGAAAACACGACTGCACATTTTTATGAGGATTTATTTATAAATGTGTGAAAGTAAGCAATGGTTCTGAGAGGGAGGGAGCCAGAGATTACTGATCTGTAGTTGAGGCAATCAGAGCTGACTGAGAGTGAAGTCTTAGGAATGGTTGAGCTAAGTGGAGCTGTAGGAGCGGAGAGCTCAATTGATCCAGAGTGGGGTAGTTAAGTGAGGTGGTGACTATGGAGAACTCTGGCAGAACACAGTTGGAGCAGGAGTGGTTCAGAGGCAGAGGCCAGGCAGGCCAAAAACAGGAGCAGAAGAGTGGAGGCAAGGTTAGAAAATTGTTCAAGTAGCAAAAACAAATATAAATCAGAAGGCTGGAACAAGACAGTTACTGAATCTAAAAGCTAGCAATGTGGTGAAATTAGGAGCCAGAATATCAGCAGCAGTAGTCTGACCCCTTGCACACCTCAGATCACTCCTGCAATCAAACAAACGCACAGAGGAAGGAAGAGTGACAAGATGAAACCCTCCTAACTAAGAGGATGAGGAAGCTGAGGCAGTGGGCCTGACACGCAACACCCTATTTTTTGAATTAATTTGGGAATGTGTAATTGATCAGATTATTTACAATAATAATTTTAACTTACATCAATTGTTGAAATGAGACAGTTGCTCTAAAATGATTATTGTGCCACATGCGGTTTTGCAATAATGGTCTAAATTTGTCTTTCAACACATCCCTTTTTCCTCACTTTTGCCCCTCTATAAAAGTACATATTCACAATTACTGTATTCAGCTGATTAAAGTTCAAGAAAATCCGCTTAAAAAGAAAAATTTCTTCTTTTTAAAAGTGTGATAAACCAACTATGATTGTTATTTTTCCCGTAGTACAGCAGCCCCAGGCCAAGACTGACACCCTTTTTTCCAGCCTCGGCCTGTCTTGGCCTGAAATACAGTAGCCTTTTAAAAAACAATCTGCAGTAAAACTGGTTATGATTGGCATTCAAGAAGTGTAACCCCAGTGACCACATGTAAACAGCACGCTGCAGGAAATATTGCTGCATATGCACACCCTGTTACTCACTCAGCTGGCTGGGCCTGTTTGTAGGTCAGAAGGTCTCTAACTGTAGCATTGCTTTGTGTGGAAACACCCAGGGCCAGAAAGTGCAGAGGGAGCATCCAGGGACAGTACCACTGTATCACTTAGTGTTCAACATATGTGCATTGTCTTTCCATTGTCTCGATCTGCAGCATGTATGTGTTCAGCATGCATGAGCACTGTGTGTATGTCTTTGTCCTCACTGAATGAGGCCTCTGTTTTCTATGAGGGTGGAAAGCACGCACGGACCAGAGTGTGCTCGACTATGTATATTGTACCCACGGGGCATGTGACCAGCCCGATCAGACCCTGACACGATCTTCCTCTTCACACACCAGCACACACCCATGTATATGCCATGTATATGCTCATCACACCCACACCCAGCCAACACAAACACATTTAATTTCCTTTTTTGAGTCAGTAAACACTTGTAAAACATGACTCCCACACACAAGATTTTTATGTGTAATTTGTGCACACCTGAATGTGAGCAGCTGGTGTGTGTGTGTGTGCATGCATATGTTTAGAGGACAATCTAGCTGGGATGTGTGTGTGTGTGTGTGTGTGTGTGTGGTTGTGTGGTTGTGTGTGTGTGTGTGTGTGTGTGTGTGTGTGTGTGTGTGTGTGTGTGTGTGTGTGTGTGTGTGTGTGTGT
>JAVDPK010002960.1:99304-120156 GCA_034780415.1 Cichlasoma orientale
CACACACACACACACACACACACACACACACACACACACACACACACACACACACACACACACACACCCCACCACCACCTTTCTCATTTGTTGTCATTGTCTCTCACAGACATCAGCGTGATCCACCAGCCAAACCGTAGCCTCTGGCCTAGCTCATCACCTCTCATTCATCTGTCATCTTCATTATCAATAAACTTTTCTCATTCGCTTTTGGGGGTGCTGTCCTTGCTGTTGAATGTATTTTTAGATGCATGTGACTTTGTTTGTTTTCTCTGTATTTATATTGGACCCTATGTGGGCCGCAGCACATCTCATTGACTTTTCTATCATCAGCTAATTCAATCACAAGCCTGTTGTGGTTTTAATTCTGCTTCACTTCCTGCCCGCCTGTCTCTGTCCGTCCCCCTCATTCCCCTCCTTCCTGGCCCTTGTGAGTGTCTCCCCTAGAGCAGAAATTACATGCTGCTTTGTGCCTGGCGTAAACAATGTTTTCAACAGTGCAGGCCTGTCTTGTCTCTCTCTCTCTCTCTCTCTCTCTCTCTCTCTCTCTCATCCTCTCTCTCTCATCCTCTCTCCCACTGCCTCAGGGGACGAGGGGAGAGGGCAGGGAGAGAGCTGGGATAAAAGGAGGGGGGGATTGATGAGAGAAAGAGGGAGACGGGGATATCGGTAGGATAAAGGGAGAAAGAGGGGGGAGAACAAGTGAAAAAGAGCAATAGTCCGTTCCCAGAGTAAAAGACGGTCCAACAAGTCTGTGTAATAAGCATAATAAGAGGGGGTGAAGGGCAACAGACACCGGCACACAGCGCCGTCTAGATAACTACCAGTCAGTGTAATGATAGTCACTGGGCTCTGATTAACTCAACATTACCTACATACCCTGAAGCCCCTATCTTTGCCAGCACTCATCACTTATCATGTGCCATGCTGGAGGAAGAGAAAGCTGCAAGTCTAGCGCTATAAATGCAGGTAGGCATGCAGACAGGAGAAAAGGGCAGTCTGGTTAAACCCTGTGTTTAATAGCCGGGGATAGTGGTGTAAAGGACAGGTGGTAGTTTTGGTGAGCAGGCTTGTTTACCACCGCCCAACCCCCCCAACGGATCAACACATCAGGGTTTTTATTTATTTATTTATTTTTATTGTTCTTTATCTCCTCCTCTTTCTTCACTCGGTTTCCCTCGGTGTGTGAGGGTTGTCAGCCAGGGATCTAGAGGTTACATAAAGTGAGTGTGGATCCGGGGAAGAAAGCAGAGAGTTGTTACATAAAGAGCTGTAGCTGGACAAAGGTTAATAAAAATGGAGCCTTGTACTGTAGGCAGGAGCCATGGGAGTGAGAAAGCATGAAAAAAAAAATAGAGAATGGCCATTACATAAACAGATAAAGATGGGCTGAATTATTGGTGGCTGTTATATAAAGAGATAGGTCCATCCAGCAAAATGAAAGACAAAATGAGTTGTGTGTGTGTCTGTGTGACACTCGTCTGACCGCATCTGAACTTAAAAGATGCTTTTTTTTTTCATAATGCCTGACCTTTTTTTTAGACTCCCAGCAAAGATGGTTGAAGCAGTGGCGTTATCTCAGCGGCAGAAACTGAAATGTAGATGGACAGATGTTGAGGTCCATTCAGACCACCTTTTACAAAGCAAGAAATACTGATATATACATGACAGCTAATTTAGTTAGTCTGTGAAGCGACAGCCACACAAAGCGCACTTCACACACACAAACGTGTATTAACTGAGCCTGTTTTTTTTATATATATAAACATGTAAATTCTGTCTCACCTGTTGCACAATAAACTTAGAAATGACTGAACTGTCACAGTCGTTGACTCTCTGCCCTCCAGTGTCAGCATTATAACACCTGTGATGTGTACTCACAGGTATTTAACAGTATGCTCAATGTGACAAGAGCTGGTTTTCAGAGCATAAGGTCAGGAGTTCAGGTTGCCCTTACGGTATACTTATTTCTTCTTGATGCATTTACTTTTCTCTCGATTCAGAACGTTTTGTTTGTTTCATTCTCAAACACAAACTTTGCCCTGCTAGAAATTTGAACTAAAACGACATCACTGTGCACCCAACATCGGGTCATTTTAGAACTATTTTCAACCAGGGCTAGACGTCGAGAAAAGACAGTCAGTCAACAGTTATTAAGCACTGAAATGTTTGCTGGGCAGCAGCACACCTGTCAACCGTCCCGCTGATATACCAGGTTCAAAACAGCCCAGCACTGCTTACACTGGCTTCTGATCTCTTAATTATTTGCTTATCCTCATGCACAACTTCACCATGCTGCTCTGCAGCTCCTCATTTTTTTTCTTTCCATCCCATCCCCTTCCTCCTCCTCCTCCTCCTTTCTGTGTCTGCTTTGTGCAAATGTCATGCAACACTCTCTAATATCTATCATGATGAGGGGAGGTGGGGGGGGAGCATGAAAGACTCGCTTATTAAAGTGCGTGCTTGACTGTGCAAGCTCATCTGACATGGCCTTAAAGATTAGAGGAACAAAACAGTATTTGAAACATGAGGCACTCATTTGGAAATGAAATGTTTTGTACGTTGGCACTGAGCCTTTTTTTTTTATTTTCTTCTGTTTTACAGATATTACTACAACAAAAGGATCCTTCATAAGACCAAAGGAAAAAGGTTCACCTACAAGTTTAACTTCAACAAACTGGTTTTGGTCAACTACCCGTTCATCGACATGGGCTCCACTGGTAAGCCTAGTCTGTGTGTGTCTAATCCCAAAATAGGATAGCATGACTAGACAGGATTATACAAGAGAGCACTACAAATCAATGCAATGTATTCTCCCCCTCTTTTTTCTGCTTTTTTCTTCTCTTCCTTTTCTTGCCTTTTACCCCTCCAGGAAGCAGCGTTCCTCAGAGCGCCCCTCCTGTCCCCACCGGTGCCGGAACCCACTTCCGCTTCCCTCCTTCCACACCCTCTGAAGTCCTCTCCCCCAACGAGGACCTGCGCAGCCCCGGGGGCATGTTCAGCTCAGTGGCCCGACGAATGGCCCGTGGCTCCGTCAGCGACTGCAGTGACGGCACCTCTGCCAATTCTGAGATTGAGGAGGGTAACACGGGAGCGGGAGAGGAGAGGGGTGAGAGAGGTGTGAGCGTAGGAGGAGGAGGACCTGGTGGTGGTGGTGGAGGAGGCTACAGGAGCATCATCCACCCCCGTTTGTCTTCTCATGAAGCCCTGTTCCGCATGTACGGAGGGCCAGGTAACCCAGGTGGCCATCCAGGCTCACGTGGACCTGCAGCACACCGCATCCACCCAGAGCCCCTGTCTCCCTTCCCCGCGTCCCCTCTGCCAGGCCCAGGAGGAGCAAGCCTCCTAGCCCCACCTCTGTCTCCAGCTCTCTCCATGACCCCCACATCTCACCTTCCCTACACGCCCTCACCCACCCTGTCACCCATGTTAGGCTCACACTTCTCTTTTAACCCAGAGGACATGAAGCGCTACCTGCAGGCCCACACTCAGTCAGTGTACAACTATGGCCTCAGTCCCAGAGCTTTCCTCCAATACCCCAACATCGTCATCCCTCAGCCTCACCGGCCCGACAAGGCTGGTCTGACAGAGAGAGGAGCGGCCGAGAGAGCAGAAAGAGCCGCGACCGCAGGGGGAGGTGAAAGGGGAGAACGGCACCACCATCCTCCTCTTGGTCACGCCACCCACCATCATCCGCATCCTCACTCTGCCCACCCTCACCCCCATTCCCACCCCATGCACCATCCACTTCACCTTGGTGAGGAGCCCCCGCACATGTCCCCCTTCAAGTTCAAGCTGCAGCCACCTCCCCTGGGCAGGAAGCAGAGGGAAGGGCAGAGCCAGAGTAAACCCAGACAGAGCTCACTGTCCTCAGGTTCAGGATCCGGGTCCATGTCCTCTACCTCTGGCCTTGGCTCCTCGCTGTCATTTGGCAGTGACCTGAGCTCAGCCAGTGGCTCAGGGTTGATCTCCGCCTCCTCCTCAACACAGTCTCTTAACAGTGCGGGACTTCCCAAGATAAAGGTATGCAAATCCAAACGTCACTCACAGTACAGCTTTTCCCAGTGATTTACATTCTGTTTGTGCCTATGCTTGCTGAGTCACCATATATGCCTGAGCGGCCCTCCCAAGTAAAGTCCATGTGGCTGTGATTTAAGTAGTAGTAAATTTATTTATGTATTTATTTGTAATTTATATATTAATTCTACATAATTCTGTTTGAAGGTGGAGCCGATCTCTGACATAGACTCAGAGGAGGAAGTGGAGGTGACTGACATTAGTGATGAAGATCCAGATGAAAGAGATGAGGAGTTTGAGCTGTTTGCCCCTCGCCACCCCAGAGCCTCCAACCACCACCACCACCTTGCTAACGGCTCAGCCCGGACCCAGCATCAACCCCATACCGATGAGGACCTGGACGAGGACGTCTTCAAAGCCCCCGCTCCTCCTCCACCTGGCCTGATGCCTTTCTTCACCTCGCAGCACACACTCTCCAGCGTTCATCGCATGCTACCCACCCTCAAGAGCGAACCCATCGAACCTGGGGAGAGTAACACACCCCCGTCTCAGCCGGCTGTGGTGGGAGCTCCCCACACAAAGTGCATTCCCCTCAAGCTGCGCTTCAAGAGGCGCTGGAGCGAAGACCAGCGCATGGAGGCCTCGCAGGAGGAGTCGGATGATAAAAAAGTACGACCAGAGGAGGAGAGGGAACGAGAGATGCAAAGTAATGGACAGATGGAGATGGAGGAGGATGGGATGGGCAGCGGAGATGGGGACAGTCCTCCTATGTTGGCGTATGAAGGCTCTTTAGCAACACCTCTGGCCTCACACAGGAGGGCGACTGCTGAGTTGCATCGTGCCACTGCACAGCTGTCGTTAGAGAATAAAGACTGCTGATGAGAGCCTCAGTCCAAACACTATTGCGCCGGCAGGGCAGGAGGTGGTACAGGAGTATGTAAATGGTTCCTCTGCAATCCCTCTCCCACACTGACAAACTGAGAGTACAGTTAAACATACACATGAAAGTAACACCTCAAAGACAGCACAACACCTTCTCATGTCAGGGTGCCAAATATGGCCACTTTGTCGGCTGCTGGTGTCAGAGACGAGTACGCGCGAGGTCTCCTTTGGTGTCCGTGTTATAGTGTTGAATGCCGAAAGTGCGACAACGTCGTTGTTTTGTAAGTTTGTGTTTATTTTTAGTCATGATATAACAAACAGACAGTGTAAGCAGTACATAGAAAGTTCACAATAGTGACTGAACCGGCTCAGACAAGCATGTATTGCAGTAAAGCTGCACTACCCTCCAAAAAGAAGGTTAGATTTGTAACCCTCAGAAATATATTTTTAGATCATTTGTTTAAAAACCAAAAGCAAATTATAATTTTTTAAATTCATGTCAGCATTATTGGGCAGCCTGCTTTAAATCACACCACAGATTTTCAATAATATTCAGGTCTGGGGACTGAGATGGCCATTCCAGAATGTTGTACTTGTTCCTCTGTATGATAAATAACTCAATTTTAGTTTCATCAGTCCACAGCACCTTATTCCAAAATGAAGCTGGCTTGCCCAAATGTGCTTTAGCATACCTCAAGCGACTCTGTTTGTGGCGTGTGCACAGAAAAGGCTTCTTCTGCATTGTGCACAGTCTCAGAGTGACTCTGATTTCGCTTGTTTGTATTTTGTCCGGAACAAGACGGAGAGGCGAGTGGTCGCGGTGAGGAGAAAGTACAACAATCTCGACGTCCTGTCCTGTTTGGTCGCTCTCTGTTTCATTTTCACTTGCTGTTTGTTTAGGTTTAGGCACCAAAACTACTTGCAGAAATGGGGTTAGGCACCAATGCCAAAGGACACCTTGTGAGTATCTCTGCAATGTGAGCAGCTTTAATTAAAAAAAAAAAAAAAAAGGCCACTATTTGACACCCTGGACCAACCAACTCTTGCCTGTTGCTGTGGCAGACCTAAAACCAGTCCTCTATCTGGATCAGGGCCCCTCTGGGACACATCTTTGTGTAGGAAGGACTCACTCAAACTCAGCCACACCAGGCACAGTGACTGTAACTGGGCTGAAGTCATCAAGTTCACCTCCTACCAGATGCCCTGCCCCGGTAGCACAGCTCTCCTACCTTCAGACCCCCCCATCAGTAGGATCAGCAGCCAGTCAGCACCTTCCTCAGGGGACACACACACACACACATCACATACACATACACACACGCTCCCTAATGACCATCCAGGATGATGATGTGCACACCCATGCCACTTTTTCCTACAAACCGACGGGACTTTAAGTGCCTGTATCTAAAACCTTGCATCCCTGGAGGGAAAGTGTGAGGGGAGGAGGGCTGCTCTGAGTAATCATGAAACCCCTGTGAACATATTAGGTGGATAAAAAGGAAAAAGTCTCTAAGACTGATACAGGCGGGGGGGCTGCTGGGTGTTGTCTGACTGACTCTTAAAACTGGCCCACTCCACTCAGGGAAGCCTATTGCTGTATGTTTATTGGATTCATGCACACAAAACACACACAAGCAAAAAAAAAAAAAGGCCAACAGTGAATGGGACTTGGTGGCTATGGACTAAAAAGTGTTCACTGCCATACACACCTACACACACACACAGACTTTGACTCTTCTCTGAGAGCTTCTGACTTTCATATAACCTTCTGTCTCTCTGCTGTCCTGCCCCTCTTTCTCTTGTGGACCACCTGTGGAAATATCACGACTCTGCTCACAGAAATAAGTTAACCCCAGGGAGATGTGAGGAGAGGAAATGATGAAGAAGGCTTCAGAGAAGGAGGAAGGGTTCCAGCAAACTGTTAACCAGCCTTCTTACCTCACCTAACATGGCTTGTACACTGAAAATTGTTTCCCTCAGCAGCACACTTAGTTCACCAGCTAGAGTTCGTCTAACAATCATAGATAGTGTTAAACTAAACCAGCAAACACACATACACATGCACACACACACACACGCACAGCACTGCCTTCAACATGCTCCCTCTTCTTTGGACCGAACCTCCAGCTCTCCCTGTAGTGACACCCTCAGGTCCTGACAGTGTGTGAGCCTGGCCGGCCTGTTAAAGAGGAGTGTGAGAGCTCGAGAGAGCAGGGAGCATCTTACACATGCACACACATACAAACACACACACACACACACACACACTGCCTCTCTATGCCTTGTTTTTATAGCATGTACAAAAGTGCAAACTGAACTCTAACAAACATACATACAGATTATATCTTTATATATTCTAAATGAAAATATTAAAGAGAAGTAAACTTTTAAAAGAAGCGTTTTAATGACGTGATTGATTCAGGATTTTTTTTTTTTTTTTTGTAAGTGAATTATTTCGAGGTTCATTCCCCCTCACTCCGTGGCATAGAGTTGTGGAGGGAGGGCAGAATGAAGATGGGGTAAGGCGTGGGTCGGGGTTTTTTCTTGTACATTTGTTTCATAGATAAACGAGCCAGAGGAAAAACAGCGCAGGCTAGTCTATCACAAGAACAAGACCAGCAAGAAAAAAAAAACAAAAAAAAAAAGTCCGAACTCGAGCAGACTGCTAATGAGTCAGATGTGTGGTTCACTCTGCTGTTCACTTCATTTCTAGTAGCTTGCCCTTTCAGCTCGCAGCGCTCTGCTCTTTCCTGTCTGCAGTCTAACTCGCCTCAGCAGGGTTCTCACTGCTTTCAGCTCCCCTGGCCCTGGGCCACCCCTGCAGGCCGCCTGTGTGTGTGTGTGTGTGTGTGTGTGTGTGTGTGAGCGGGTTGTTTGTGGAGTAGAAATCCTGTCTCTTCTCTTAGATCAGTTAGGGTAATGCTCCGAAGTTTGCAGCAGCTCGGGGATGGGGACAGAGAGGGGGCTGAGGGGTTATTCATTCCTGTAAGAAAGCCTGGAATTTGGACACCTCCTCAAACTATGCATATTCTCACAAATACACACGAATACACAGACGCACACATGAAACAGATATGTTTGTGACATGTTTCAGCATCCTGCTGGCAGGTCAGCAAGGCGTCCGATTGGCCAGTGGGGGTGGGGGGCTGTCTCCCACCTGGCCAGCAACAAGACGGATCTATAGTGGCTAGCTGTGAGATAGATGGCCGGCAGGCGGTCTGTGTAGCCGAGCTGATCGAATTTCCTCTTCAGACCCCCGTGGTCTGAACTTGAGTGTGTCACGACACGCACACACACCCACCAGGTCCTGTGTCTGTATCTGAACTGACAGCTGCCTTACTTCTACTACTTCTCATATCTCAGCAACAGAAAGACATCCGTCTTTTTTTTCTCCTCTGCTCTCTTTTTCTCTCTGTCTACTTGCTGTTTATTTTTCCTCGCTCTGCTTCAGGCGTCATCAGACTTCCTGCTAACGGCAGCGTGATCTGACGGCCATGATATAGCGGGGTTAAGCGATTGATCAGAGTCTGGGTGAAACACAGACTCTCCCTCATCCTGTTTCAGGTCGGTAGACAAACAGCACAAAGATTACATTTCTCTATCAAAAAGAAGAAAAGGTTTCTTGGTTTATTTTTCTGATGTTGTTATTGTTCTCATTGGGTTATTTACCTTTCCAGCTGGCATTATGATTATTATTATTATTCCATGGCTCTGTTAGCTGTTGCTTTTTATGTCGTGTACATCACTTTGGAAGATGTTGATCGCCCCCAGACTCCATTCCCTGTTTCAAACCTTCTAGCCTCCGAACCAGAAACCCCCTTTTTTCTGTCTTTAGTTTTTACAGATGTAATATAACTAAAATGTGTAATATTTGATGCTGACAGAGAAATAACATTGGGGAATGAGAGGGAAGGGCAGCGGAGGATTATTTAGGGACAGTGGGGGGGAAGGGGGGTGATTTTATCCTTTTTTTTTTTCTTGTAATTTTAATTTTGTAATGTTACTTTTTTTTCTCGCTCTTGCTTGTATTTTTTTTTTTTTTTTTTTTTTTTGAGGGGGATGTTGTATCATTTTAAAAGACGTGTATTGTTTTACCATGTAAAGGTCTATCTTTCAGTCTTTCACCTCTTCTCCCCCGAGCAGTTACGTAACACTCAGATGGAGAGATGAGAGTTAATACCATGATGTAACATTGAATTTCTCCACTTCTTTCGTGTTTTTTTGTTTTGTTTTTGTTTTGTTTTTTTTGCAAACTTGTAATTAAGCTGTAATCAGGGTTAATTAAAACTGGTTAAAACCCAATATGAAACTCACAGTGTTTGTTTATGCGTCTTCTTCTTTCATGTTTATTAACAGCACATAATCCAACAGTGGAGTTTCATTACCTGCTTATTTGTAAACAAACAGATTAACCCGCGACTTTCTGCCTCATCAATAGCGAGGCGGCAGTCATAAAGAAGGGATTTTTGTATTTCAGGATTACAATTAATTACAGTAAATACAAAGTGATGCTCAAAACAGTGAAGACACTGTTCTTTGGCCCTCAGGGGACCAAGATAGTTTAGTGACTAAAACATACAAGTTTACTTTTTTAAGGAGCTCACTTTGTGTTTCCTTTATCTGTGACAGATATCCTACAATGTTTTAATGTAATTAATCATGGTTTTCAATTAGTTTTATGGAAGAAGGAACTTTGGCATCACAGCTCCATCAGACCTTTACGCCAAATTTGGCTGGTTTAGAAGGAATGTTTTGCCTGAAACTTCTTCTAGGGCATTACTATGGCCATTAATATATGTGGTATACCTGCTGTGGCGACCCCTAAAGGGAGCAGCTGAACGAAAAAGATGCTAATTAGTGCGCTTTAGATGTGATTTTCCTTTGGACTGAACCGGGATAGCTCTTCCCCTCGTTGCCACTCTTTAACCAATGCTAAGCTTAAAGGCTTTTGGTCTCTAAAAAAAAAAAGTAAATAAACTTATTTTACAAACGTCGACCTATTATTTTAAATGCATCCCACTGTAATTATTTTCATTGGTCTATTAATTTTTCTTTAATCACATCAGGATTGTTTGATTGAAAATCCACTGTGGTGGTGTACAGAGGCAAAATAACAAATTGTCCAAATACTTATGGGCCTAACTGCACGTTCACACACACAATTCATTCATGAGGTGAATTCAGTCTCGCAAGAAACATCTTTTAAATCAATAAATCTTTATTGAATTTAACAGTTACAGAGGAAAAGTCCATCTTTACTTTGACACGGTCTCTGTTGGGTAAGCGGACATAACACACACACACACACACACCCACACACACGGCCGCTGTGCTGCAGAAGCTTCTCAGGTTAAACATTTAGCCATCATTATGGAAGCACTTTGTCTGCAAGCTGCTGCCCGTTCACCCACATAATGCTATCGTCAGGCTCACCCCTGTACCTTTTACAGTGACGTCAGCAGCTGCCTTGTCTTAAGCACACTTACAGGCACATGTTGTATGTGGGGAGGAGGAGGAGGAGGAGGATAAGCTGTGGGAGTGATGGTGAGGAGTTGCTGCCCTTGAATGGCCTTCTTAGTCTTTTAATGGGATGGGCAATCAACAGTACAAACACTGCCTCAACTTTGTTTACAAAAAAAAAAAGCAAACAGTGTATAAAAGTCATAAATTAAGATTACAGAACATGATTTTGTTGGATGTTGGACGTTGTAGGTCAAATCCCAACACTTCCTCCTGAAGTGCACATTTAAATCTCTGTTGATGGCTGCCGCAGATTATTTTGGATGTGATTTATTTCTCTCTTTGACATAAGTGGTAATAAGCAGTCATGCGTTTTTGTTAATGAAAATCCAAACAACTCAGTTTAAGCTTTAAATCTTTGTAATTCCTTGACAGAATAAACTGCGAGGAAGTTAAGAAGAAGTGACTTTATCCCCCAATAATCTCTCTAAATCTGGATCAACAACTCTGAATATGTTTTATACTCTCAGCAGGGTGATGTTTATTTGAAGGAGTCCCAGTTTCTTGTGTTTTGCGGCAAAGAAACTGAATCAGGGGCTGAAGATGAAGCTTTTTATTAGACCTAAAGGAGGTTAAAGCTTTAATATTCTAATTATTGTGTCATGGTCCCCGGTTTTTGCGATGTGTTGAGTTGTGGATGTTTGTGTTTCTCCTCCTGTGTTTCCTCTGTCATTTAGTGTCCATCTTTATGTCTCAGTGTTAACTTGTCTCATCATCATTTCCTCTTTTAAAGGCCAGTCTCTCATGTGTCCCGCTCTTACTTTTCCCGTTTTTGTTTCCCTCCAATGTGACCTTTTGCGTTTTTCACGTCATCTGGTTGTTCTTCCTCATTTGCCCACCTCGTCTCCCTCGCTCATCTCCTGCTTTTTTTTCTTGCACCTCCGTTTAGTTCGTTGACTTCAGTTTTAAGTTTGAGTTGGAATAGTGACACAAAAACTTTAATAACTTTCTGTATTTATAGCCAGCGGCACAGGCACTGGTTACCATTAAAAGTAATATGGGAGGCAGAGCCTTCACCTTTCAGGCCCGAACCAGCTCCCAGTTTGGGTTCAGGAGACAGACACCCTCTCTACTTTTAAGATTAGACTTCACATCACTTCTGTTTTCCCAAGTTGTCAGTCACCTCTTTCACAGTATGTTTGTCCAATAATACCTGCCCACACATTTTCATCAAGCATCTGCTTACTCTGCTCCCCCATCAGCACCAGTTCTGTTCCACCGCATCTCAAAGGTGCTCTGAGATCTGGTGGCTGTGGAGGTCATTTGAGTACAATGATTTGAGTTTTGTGACACGGTGCGTTTTCCTGCTGGAAGCAGCCATCAGAAGATGGGCACACTGTGGTCATAAAGGGATGGACATAGTCAGCAACGATACCCAGGTAGACTGTGGTGTTTAAATGATGCTCAGCTGATACTAAGGAGCTCAGAGTGTGCCAAGAAAATATCCCCCACGACCAGCAACCTGATTCAAGGCAGAATGGATCCATGCTTTCACGTTGTTTCTGACTCCATCATCTGAATGTTGCAGCAGAAATCAAGACTCAAACAATTGTCCATTTTTGGTGAGCCTGTGCAAACTGTAGCCTCAGTTTCCTGTTCTTAGCTGGCAGGAGTTGCGCTCGGTGTGGTCTTCTGCTGCTGTAGCCCTTCTGCTTCAAGGCTTAATGTGTTGTGCATTCAGAGATGCTCTTCTTCTTCTCCACACCTTGGATGTAGCGAGTGGTTTATTTGAGTTACTGTTGCCTTCTTATCAGGTGAAAGCAGTCTGGAGTCTGAAACACTCAGACCAGCCTGTCTCACTCAAACAACCATGCCACGTTCTTCCTCATTCTGATGCTCAGTTTGAACTTCAGCAGGTCACCTTCACCATATCTACAAACCTAAATGCACTGAACTGCTGTCATGTGATTGGCTGATCAGAGATTTGTATTAACAAGCAGTTGAAGCAGTTGTCATACCCAATAAAGGGTTTGTGAGGGTGTAATTAGTGCTGAGGCTCGTGTTTGTGAGTGAATGTTAAGATAAATAATGGGACCGCAAAAAGAAAAAGTGCAAACTTTTTCTAATCTTCAGTTTCAGCTGCTAGCCTGAGTTATTAAGTGAGCACAGATTTAGAGGAGGAAATCACTTTAAGCTGAAGTGTGAATAAGATGCATTCAGCCTGGGAGGGTGGGTCACAAAAACCCTGCTTCATTTAAGGGCCATGAACCAACTAAAAACAACTGCTGCTTTAAAGAGGTGACTGCCACAGAAGCATCAGAGCCTCACACAAGTGTGTCACTGTGTGACATGTGAGTTATGTAACCCCGATGAGGGTCCCGACAGGTGTGTGTGTGTATTCCTGCCCTCCATTGTTGACACAACAGCCATCCAGGTGCTCAATCCACAGCAGAAGAGAAAGAGAGAAAGAGATAGACACCACAGGAACCAATGTGCTCGCTCACCTGTGCCACATCCCTCTGCCTTCGCTTCCTCTGAGCGCCTGCTTTCGCGGAAACCTGTGCAGAGCCGGCTCCGTGCTCCGCATATAACCACAGCCTCTGCATTATGCACACTCTGCACAACAAGAAGCCTTTGTCAATGCACACACATGACCGTCGCATCCTGAGAGAATTACGGTACGGTAACTAAACATACGAAGGCCTGCTAGTAAGTTCACCACATCCTTCACCATACAGAGAAAAGCTGCACCGCACAGGAACGAAGCACTTTCACAGTGATGATACGCAGACATGTGTGAGCGCACATTGATGTGGTTTTGTTTGAAGCGCTGCTGCTTGAATTTTTCTTTTTCAGCTTCCTTTCCCGCCAGTTCTTCTCTTTAACCTATTTGACCCGAAAGAGAAACCAAAGTACAGTTTCTCTTTGTGAGAGGAGAGAATGGACTTCACAAAACAGACTTTAACCTACACTTTTATTCACCTCCAAAACAGAACTTGTCTACTTTGCTCTCTGTGTTTGGTCATTTCAGATTGAATGTCTCCCCCTGTTGTTGGAATACTAAAATGCACATTCGAAACATTTGTGTTGATTCAAACCGCAGCATTTCCTACTGTTGGTATCATTTACTGATCTAATTATCAGGCGAACGCATTTAACAGGCGTCACTGGTTAGTTTGTGTCTTGATTAGTCTGCCTTTTCTTTGTTCAGCCTGCTTTAACTTTTATTAACAGTCTTGGCGAGTACAACACGTCAATCATTAGATCTGCCTAAAGAATGGGCTAAATTTTTTATCAGTTTTTGGTCATTTTAAACTCTGTGAGAGTGGTAACCAGCTCCAAAACGAAATCACTTCTAAGTTTTGGACAAACCCTAAAAGTCTTTAGTTGAGGTAACCAGATGGCAGTTACATAATTTTTTTTTTTAATTCACATTTTCATACACATCCAAACTGAAAAAATAAGCACTGCATACTAAATTTAAAACCTTGGTAAATGCTGTGGGCGAGGGACAAACTCTGGTTTTGAGCCACAGTTGCAGCGAGTTAGCTGCTGCTTTGATCCACCGGGCAGCTCGTGAGGAGAATTTCACGCAAAGGTTAAAAATGCTGAGGTTATTGTTGGTGTACTGAATGCACACGGCCGGTCTTGTCTTCCTCACCTTTTCTCTGATGCAGGGAGGAATCCGTGCGTCCAAGGACGCCTCTCCACGAGAGTCCTGTCTTCAGCTCCGGGGCGTGATGTGAGCCCCGAGGAACAGCTGAGCGGTGTAAAGTTACCGTGAACAAGAATGCAGTGAGCACAAAGGCCTACTGTTCACCATACTCCAGCTCGTATGGACACCAACCTGCTGTCAGACTTTAATAACGCTCTAATATTGCTCTCTGTGTCTTTTGTAGTCATTTTCAGGGGTCATAGAGCAAATCGCATCAGCATACAGTGGCCGTTAGAATAAGACTGTTATACATTTCTTTTGCTGTGACATCCTTTAACTCAGGCTGGTTTTATCTCGGGGTTTAATGCCACTGTGAACTGCCATGACCTCCCTAAATCCTTAACCTCACAGAGTCCGAGTGCAGCGTTTATCAGATATTATTAGACATCATGAGCTGCCTCCTCCTGTAAGCTACAGGAGCAAACCTGTCCTCTCCTGACACTCAGTACACAAAGAGCACTGCCATCTCTTCGGTAACACGCTCCCTCCCTGAAGGCCCAAAGTGAAGGGCACACAAATTTGTTGTACAAATCTATTCAAAGGCTCTGGGCCCCTTATGTAAGAATCCTTTGGTAAAGCTAGGACATTACGAGAGAGAGAGAAACGTGGATCTCAAAGATTCCTGAACTGAAATCTGGGAGATTTCTGCAGCAGCGAAGATCATGTAAGAGTAAAAAAAAAAGCTTTTTAAAACCTTATTTTAGGCCAAAGTAAGCAAACGCTTTGATCAGATTTGACTGCTCGTGCAGTTTTTATATCCAAGCAATGACTAATTAATTTGGATAATCTTTCAAAGTAACACGAGTCTCCAGAAGTGTTCCAACATGGTTGCTGAGATATGAACTTCTCAGTTTGGTGGTAAAAACAAAACAAAAGACCCTGGAACTCGAGTAACTTACAATCTGGTCCTCAGCAGGTGTCAGAATGAGGTAAATACAACCTGAGATTGATGATAATGATGATAATGGACCCCAAATGCAGGCTTAGACACGGACAAGCCCATCGCCTCTGGTTCTCTGGGGCGCTCGCCCTTCGTCTGTGGGAGCTCTGTCCGGGTGCCTCCCTATTCCTTCTGCTGGGGTGGGCATGCGGTTATCATTGGAATGCGTGGCCTTGGGTCTTCAGTGTTCTTGGGGGGGCTACGGATGGCCCGGGTCTCCTGGGTCGTTCTCTATCTGCCTCTGGCTTTCAGGGGTCCTTGTTGCAGCTTCCCGCCCTCATTATTAAGTACATTTTGTGATAAAAACACAGACATTCACACTCTCTTACTCACACACGCACACACACAGCTGTTTGTTTTTTGTGTGTTTCTTTCTTCTTGTTTTACAGGTGCAGCAGTTGGTGAACCTTTGTGATTTTCTATTTGTGCTCTGTCCTCTTATTCTTATCTTTTTTCCTATTTTCTTCCCCTATTTTTTTCTTTGCTGCTTTCCCCCCTCACACTGACCATGAACACCATGTCTGCTCTGCACCAGAACACACAATGTATATTCTTCAATTTGTTTTGCGAGACATTTCACAAAAGCATTAATGTTTTTGTGTTTTTCTTCTCTCCCTGTGAAACGCCGCGGCCGTACCTTTAGTTTACAGACACACTGTGTGACGAATCTTCTGTAGCTAGCTAGATGCTAAAGTGCCCGACGGCAACTTTCCCTTTTCATCATGGAGCATCACAGGGATGAGGAGGAAAACTGATGTACTGAGGGTGCAAGCAGGTTGTGAGATGTCATTATTTTGCACATGTAAAATTAACTGTTTCAGCAGTAACGTGCATTAACCTGCCTGTTAAATTTAGCTGCTCTCTATCTGAAGGCGCCAGCACACCTGGTCCACTTTAACCCCTGAGTGTTTGTTACCTACAGTACTGTGAACAGTGTAAATAAAAGTGTTTAAATAACACACTGATAGCTGTTTCTAGTATATAATTACTCTACCTAACATGCTATCAGTTATTGCTAATAAATAACTTTTCTAATTAACCAATTAATGAGTGAATCATTCGCATTTAATGATCTCACGTGGAAACTTATTTTCGTGATTATATGTTATGATACATCTACTGCTAACAGTGTTAGCCATCGCAGGTTAGCATGTTAAATGCTAACAGGCTAATTAGCACCAAAAACAAGATTGGAGCTCAGGGGTCAGGAGAGTCAGCGGGTTTGAAGGTAGGTGTGAACCAGAGTGGGAAGAATGGTCTTCAAGAATGTAAGTAAAGGGCTACACATTGAATTAAAACATGGTTAAGGGCTACTTTGAAAAAAAAAATCCACCTAGACGCTATATCAGCATTTAAATTAGCCTAAATCCTGCCGTTTGGCTATCATGCACCAGCTCAGAGGTGACCGATGACAATCACTGCATTGAAATTTAGTTAAATGTACTGCTTTGATTGATTTGTTGTATTTAGGGCCTTGCTGAGGTGGTTCCATCATATTTTGTGTAATGACAGTACGAGGAAAGTTAATTGAGCGTTAAGTTAATCAAAAGGTTGCAGTCCGTCCAACAAAAATAAACTAAAAACTGAGACTGTGTGTGAGAAAACATTTTGGTTAACTGAAATAAAAGTAAAAACTGCACTTAAGGTAAGCAACTAAAAGCAGCTAAAAAAATATTACAGAATGGCTCTAAGAGACTAACTCTAAATATTAAAAAAAATGCTGTCTGTAAGTGAAAACTTCAGGTAATTATATCATAATTTTGACTCAGTAGGTCGAAACTTTGAAATAACCCAAAATTTCAGCTTAGCTCTGCACCTCACATTTTAGTTCTGTTTTGATTTCAGTGGTGGAAACACACCCTCATGCTTTAGTGTTAGTCTCAGTTTAGTCAAATTTGATGCAAGATGCAGGAGATCCTTTGCCTCTGCATTTGGATTCATGTTTTTGGAGTGTTTCAGCCATAATCAAGGCTCACCTTTTGTTTTTCAAGTCTGCCTTTTGCCGTCTTTGCATTCGGATCCCCATTTTTGCGCGCTCCAAATGTGGCACCATCTTTAAATGAACGGCCTTCTTGCTCATTTTCCAAATCACTGGCAGAAAGCTCTGAACAAATCATGACAGAACTAAAGAACACCTATTTCCTCTATTTAGTTTCTATTGAGCTGAGATCCAAAGATAATATGGGAAGGAGTAACAATATCACAATATTGTGTTTGGTCACGGTATTGTGAGCACTGTTTTATGATTTATATAGCACGTATTCTGGGGTTCCAATTTGAGAATCACTGCAGTATTTGATAAGGCATTTCGCTGAACTAGTGAAAATGTTGACCTGTTGGTGCTTCACTAAAACAAAAAAAACACGTGGGAACCACAACGTCAGATTCATCCTCTGGCGACCGAGAATGTGTACAAAACTTCATGTCTATCTTTAAAGGGTGCGTACTGTGTTCTTTCCAGTTCTACATTTTTATTCTTGGACTCAAATAGACTAGCTTTGCATGATTCATAATTCAGAATAATCCATATTTATCTTACACTGGGACTCTGTGCAGCCCTTCAATTCATCCTGTTTGATATAAGCTGCTTCAGCTCCTCTCCCTTTAAGGCCACACTCACTTTGAGATAAATTCCTTGTGACTGGCTGAGCCTCACAAACAAAAGGTATGAACAACAGGTGGGTGGGGTGGAGCCATGTACCCGAGATGACCATATAAGGGGAATCCTTCACTTTGACCTTATACAGAGCCAAGCGCAGAAAAGAAACCGTTTTAAACTGGGCTGACTGGGTTGTCATCCATGCTGCTAACATGGCTAACAATCCTACACGGTCCTCTGGTGGCTCGGCTTGTGTTGTAGAGGCTCGAACACTCCAGCGATCGTCAGATGAAGCAGGCTGTGTAACCTCATGACAGAATAAATCCACTCCAAACGATCAGAATCTGAGTTTTATTGTTAGTTTAATTGCAGCATGCTGTCCTCGTGACTTCAAAGCTGCTTGTTTGAGTCTTTTAACCTTTTGGTTTTCTATTTTTATCTCCTGCCCTGAGTTTGATGGGGCAGGAATGTGCGGTTGGAAGGTCAAAGTGAGGGTCAGAAGTCAGAGGTTATGCTAATATGAGTGTCTTGCTTTCAAACCCTGAGGCAAGATACTTGCCTGATGTGGGTTTAGTGTTGTTTTACAGACAACGTGGGACTAGTTAACTCCAATTCAGTTGCTGTTTTGGGCAAAAATATTTTATAAACACAACTTGTACATCAAATTGTTGCTTACTAGTGAAATTTTCCACTTTATTTTCCTTCTTTCTTCCCCCTCTGTGTTTCCCCTGCTGCTGTCTCTACCTCTGGCTGGTCTGACAGTAGAGCCCAGCAGAAGAGGAGAGTCTGTGGTGTTTGACTGACAGCCAAGTGATGAGCGCACAGGGAGAGGGTTAAGGGTGAGGGTCAGAGGTCAGGCTCCTGTGGAGAAGAGCCGTTAAGCACCAGGGGGACCTGCTAACAAAGTGGCAAATAATAATCAGACAGAAATAAGTGTATCTAAAAGCAGAATACGAAATCATAAAAACTTGAAGTCAACTTAACAGTTTTTTTTCCTGATCTTTCTTTCTTTTTAACATCCACCGGGTTGCCAAGTTTGGCTCCATCTGTTTGTGACACTTGAATGGAAATGCTTTTAACAGAAAATGTGGCTATTTGGCAATTATGGTAAAAGATATCAGGACATCATTTAAAGAAAAATCTAGTCCTTACCAGGTATTTAAATTAGGTAAATGCAACCTCAGATGAACAACAACACATGGCGCATTACACCGGGTCATTATGTACCTAAAAAAACACCAAAGCAGTGTGGGAAAAACTAGGCACACCCCTTGATTCAGTAGCTTGTAGGACCACATATAGCTGCAATAACGTGAAGTAAAAATTTTCTGTATGTCTTTATCAGCCTGTCACATCATTGTGGAGGGATTTTGGCCCACTCTTCTTTCCATTTCTTCAGTTCATTGAGGTTTGTGGGTGTTTATGCACTCTTAATGTTTTTGCTACAGCATTTCAATCAGGTTGAGGTCTGGACTTCGAGTGGGTCATTGCAGAACCTTCTGATTCTTTTCTTTTTCAGCCATTCTGTTGTAGAGTTGCTGCTGTGCTTGGGATCATTGTTCTGTTGCATGACCCAATGTGGGCCAAGCTTTAGCTGTCAGACAGGTGTCCTCACATTTGACTCTTGAATACTTTGGTATACAGAGGAGTTTGTGGTCGACTCAATGACTACAAGATGTCCATGTCCTGTGGCTGCAAAACAAGCCCAAATCATCATCCCTCCACCACTGTGCTTGACAGTTGGGATGAGCTGTTTGTGCTGATATGCTGTGTTTGGTTTTGAGGTGCTGCACGTTATGACCAAACATCTCCACGCTGGTCTCGTCTGTCCAAAGGACATCGTTCCAGAAGCTTTGTACTTTGTTCAGATGCAACTTTGCAAATTTGAGCTGTGCAGCCATGTTCTTTTTAGAGAGAAAAGGCTTTCTTCTGGCAACTCTTCCAAACAAGCCATACCTGTTCAGTCTTTTTCTAATTGTGCCGACATGAAATCTGACATCTAATCTGACATGAATAATCTTTCTTACTGTACAATGATGGACTTGAACTTGTTTGGAAATGGCCTTATAACCCCTCCCAGATTGATGAGCAGCAACAGTTGCTTCTCTAAGATCTTTGCTAATGTCTTTCCTCCTTGGCTTTGTGTTAACACACACCTGACCTGACCCACAGGTGTTCTGTCAGGTTGAGGTCAGGACTCTGTGTAGGCAGGTCAAGTTCCTCCACACCAAACTCGCTCATCCATGTCTTTCCTCAGCATCCGCTGACCCCACTCTGTGACTTTACGTGGCCTATTACGTTGAAGTTGGCTGAAGTTGCTGTTGTTCCCAATCGTTTCCACTTTGTTATGATACCACTAACAGTTGACTGTGGAATATTTAGTAGCGAGGACATTTCATGGCTGGACTTGTTGCACGGGCATTTTTATAAATACTTCCCCATTTTTAGACTTCACTTTGATTTAAACAGTGTCAGCTTAGCCACCAGCAGATGTGAATTGAGTTCTTCTGACTTTGTGGCCTGCTCGATCCATTATCATTTTTACAGGGTCACTCCAGACAAACTGTATGTAACACTGGCGTGTGCAAACGTGTGCTTTAGCAGCTTTATACCTCATTGTTTAAGAGTTAAGTGCTCAGCAGGTTTTAAAACTTGAACCTCTGAACATCACTGCTTTTATAACCAGCAGAGCCTTGAAGTACATCAGTAATCCAGGTCCACATGTAGACATCTGTGGTGCACATGCCTGGCTGGAAAAACTTTTTACCTTTGTGTTATTGGAGTGCAGTCAGCTTAAAAGCTTCTGTGTTTCCAGTCTGAGCTGCCCTCGTGTTATTTATCTTGCCTTCCTCTCTATTAATTCATATACAGTGCTTTTTCCAGGCTCAGAATGGGCTTTTGGGTGGATGACTGACCACACTTTCACCCTCCTCTTTTTATTGACCTGATAAAAGGCTCTGACAAGGCCACGATAGTCAATATCGTTAGCTTTTATTTTTATTCTCAGTCTTCTCTCTTGTCGTTTTGGAGCTGATGATTTTCCTTTTGGTGCTGGCCTAAACCTTTTTGGGGGCAGCCAGAAATTATTATCACTATAAAGTAGTACTTTAAATGCTCCTCAGTATAAAACAAGTTACCCTCTACCTACAGCTTGAATGTGTGTACACGTAGGCCTGTCACGATAACAAATTTTGCTAATCGATTAATTGTCTCAGAAATTATTGCGATTAACGATAATA
>JAVDPK010002960.1:143073-167962 GCA_034780415.1 Cichlasoma orientale
ATAGATAGATAGATAGATAGATAGATAGATAGATAGATAGATAGATAGATAGATAGATAGATAGATAGATAGATCCTGTTTTGAATGAATATGGCTAACTTATAATGACCCTGCATGGTCATGTAGGTTTATTGGGTAGGGGTATGCATTGCCATCCTGACCCCGGAGCTCTCGTCAGTGGCCACCCCCTGTGCAGATTCTGTAGAGAGACCAAAGCAGCGTGACAGGTAAAGTGCAGATGGCACACCAGCGCCTCCCTGCATGTATGGTTGTCATGTGTATTAAAGCTGGGCATTTGTAAAGGGGGCGGGATCTTCTCCAAGTTCTGTTAAGCCATTGGGTGGCCTACATCTGAGTGTCGGCGTTTGATTCGCGGTTTCAGCCATCACTCAAGGTTTACTACGACTCCTCCACCAATAACGGAAAGAAACACAAAAATATTCACTTTTGAGGCCTTAACCGGACTCCAGCTCGTGTTCCCATATCCGAACACTGGAAATATTTATTTACTAGTATTGAGTATTTTTAAGAAATTTCGATTTTGGAGGGGAAAAGGGTTATAGTTGTAACGCCGGGTGTAATTTGCATATGACTGGCATTCCAGCGCACCCTCCAGCCAATCAGAGTCCGCGGCGGGTAGACGACGGTCGGACACCAGGGCCAATAGCCGAGTAGAATTCGCCAAGCGGGGGCGGGACAAGGCTGGGCGAGGTTGACAGGACGAGAGGGGGGTGGGGGGACGACTACAGGAGGTGTGTGTGGGGGGGGGGGCAAGCAGCCTAGTTTACAACAAGAGGAAGAGGAGGGAAAGAGAAAGAAAGGGCCGAGGCTTGCGAGAGAGAGAGAAGGAGACACAAATAAGGGAGTAAGCTCGGGCTGGGAGGTGTGGAGATGCGATACGAGGACTTTTCTGGGCCAAAACAACACGAGTAACAGCAAGTAATCAGCGGACTGGACAGTGTGCGCGCCGATGTCGTCCGCACGAAGTGGCTAGCTAACCTGCTGCAGACGGACGGACCCCTCCAGAGGCTCTCACCCAGCGTCGCTGGTTTTTAAAGCACCCCCCGCCCCCGCCGGATTCTGGTCCCGTATTGGAGGCATCTAGAACCGGTCGCTCGTTTGCTCCCTTGGACGCTTGATCGAGGAGGAGTAAGAAAAATACAACAGCAACAGCGATTCATCTCCTCCTTACTCCTCCTCCTTTTCTCCTCACTGACTTGAGCCAGGAGTCCTCACCGTGGTCGCTTTCATCGCTGTGTTGTAGGCTCATCAGTTGCTAGCTAACGTCAGGTTTGTGGCCAGATTGGCCAGGTAGGACAGGAGCTGCTAAATCAGACAGTACAAATATTATTCGGTGGTTTTCTCGGTAATCAAACTGATGGATAACGGGGTTGTAAGCACAGGGTGATGGATGAATGCACCACATTTACGGTAACGATATCTTCTAATGCGTGTTTGCCAGGAACAAACGCAACTTGTTCGGTGTTTCTTTATAGGTGTTAACTGAATTGCCTGGTTAAAACAGGTGCTTTTCGTAATCCAGAGGAGGGGAATATATTGGAGAAACAAGTTTCGGAGTAATGCACTTGTCAAACAGTTCTCGGCGGATTATTTTTGCCCTCAGTGCGTGTGAATTTATGTTTTTATAGTTGCGACATGAGAACAATTGCGTTTCTTTTGCCCGTGTCTGTGCGGCGGGTGCACGACCAGGGGCGTTCCCGAGAGGCTGGTCCAATTTGGAGCGGTGCACTTGAGGCTCCGGTTATTGCAAGAGGCAGCTAAATTTGCCGTGATTTCTGTTACTTTTTTTCTCTGTCTCGCTTTCTCTCTCTCTTTTTTTTTTTTTTTTAAATGTGCGAATTAGCAAGTGTTAAAAGTCGGTGTGGAGGTAAACGGTGAACACTTGGACCTTAAGCAGATTCACAGTAGTTAGATATAGAAGAATCACTTGAGCTGTGATCACCCCACTTTGCTTGTTGCAGCGCTGTTTAGCCTGATCGATACGGTGCTCTTCAGCTGTGTGAGTCCGGGACTTCATGTGCTTCTTAGTACCTGCCGAGCCCCACCTGCGCGATGCCGTGTAGTAGCGCAGAGCACGTTTCGACATGGCCCAGAAAGACTGCGTAGTTTCCGGGCGGATGTATCAACCCAGGCCGTGGATGGACTGGAGGCCTTGTTAACCCCTTCATGGCCAGGCTACTGTAGTAATGTAAACAAACAGGGAGAGAGGGCATCGGGGGTAATTAGACCAAAGGGAGGCGGAACCCTGCCTTCTATCATAATCATCTTTTTCAGTGGTTCGTCTGTACACTGCTACATCCATACAGATTTAACTTTAATTTGGTTTCTTACCAATCGTTTACAGTACATCTTTTTCACTGATGTTTGTTCCGTGTGCGTTATTAGATTGCGGCATTCTGCGATACAGATAAATGGACTCTTATCTCGTATTTTAATTACGAAAAAAAAATAGGATACCTCTTGAAGACCTCATCATGCCGGGAAGTGATGCAGTAATTACTGTGAATGATGACTGCAACCTGTAGGGATGAAACGGATCCAGACACACTATGAGCTTCCCAGATTTTGGATTAAGCATGTCCTCTTACCTGGATTTCTGTATGCTATAGAGCAGAGATTTTAAAAGGACACATTATTACTTTTTTATTTTTATTTTTTGGAAAACATCAAGGATTTCTTTCAACAATGTTCTCATCAGAGAATCCTCAGTACCTTCGCCAAGGATTAAGCATGTTTGGTTAGTCCATACCTTATTTTTTAGCTGGAGTGTAATGCAGTCCTCTTTCTAAAGGAATTTTGTTACTGTGTGAAGCATCTTTATCTAGAGTTTTTTTAAATCCAGTAATGGAAATAATGAGTTATGCTGCCTTTGTTTCATTTATAACATTTGGTAACAACTTCTGTTCTCCATCCAGCCTGTTAGTGAGAACAGAGAGTGCTTTTGTACATCTGCAATTTTTGGAGTGATTTAACCAGTTAAGTGGATGGAGGTCTGGTCTACTACTGTGGCAACACTGATATTATTGCTAGTTTTAAAATAACTGCTACTTTCACATTCTGCCAGGTAATTACCAACCTTCACCTGCTGTCCCAGATGTTACCCAGCCTGTGGTTAGATGGCTAAAATTAAAGCTACTAATGTTCTGCGTTTTAAGTTCTACTGCCATAAGTACTTGGCTCTATTCTGTCTGATTTTTACTGTTTTTGTTGTGTTTCCATGCAAAATAATCTAAATAATTATGCATCATCATATTGTAAACTAATTGGTCATTCAGTAGGAATGCAACTATGGTGTAAGTGTTGCAGTGACTCCTCCAAATAAGAAACTGCATCCTGATCTGTTAATAAGAAAGGCAGATTGTTTTGAATCAGAATTCTAAGCAAGGCCCCATATTATGACGTTATGGATAACAGACGTATAAATAAGTGTTCTTCTTTTCTTCTGCAGTGTGGACCAATGTAGAGCCCCGGTCAGTTCCAGTCTTCCCTTGGCATTCATTGGTCCCCTTTCTGGCACCTACCCAGTCAGATGCTACTTCTCAGCCAGGAGAGGGCCAGCACCCAGTCAATCACCCCCAAGCAGCCAGTCTGAAGACAGGTAATCTATATATTTATGGAAAAAAAAAAAAGCATTGTCACCAGTTTCATGTTATTTTCATTTAAAACTTAAGCAACATTTATTGCTTATTTTGCCCTGAATAGTATTCATCTCTTTGTTGTTTTTCCTCAGAGTGTCAGGGGGTGGCAGCGCTGCCACAGGAGCCTGCAGAGGCACCTCCCACTGTAGAGAGAGGTCCCCCATCAAGGCCTCCCCCTGCCTCAGATGAACCGCCTCCAGAGAAAGAGAAAGGAGATACAGAGAGGGAGAGGCCTGACAGTGAAACTGAGAGTGATGTTGATGACCCGTAAGAGCAGCTTTTTTGCTGTATTGGGATTTTGTGGGTGAATCTTGTCAGGCTAAAAGAAAACAGAGATAGAGGTAGCACAAATCCTCATGTTTTATCTATTAATGTGGTTATGTATTTGTCCAAGCCAGCTTTCACAGTAATTTTCTGTGTGGTGCTGTGTACCCACACATACAGTAAGGGAGTGTGATATTTTCTGTATCCTTGCACTAATTTGGGCAGAAGAGCTCAATGCCAGAACAAAGCAGATGGGAACAAAAGCATTCCATCTCTGGTTTCTATCACTATATGAAAGGCAGTGGCCAGGCTGTCAGACATTGAAATGGATTAGCTATCTGCTGAATCTGCTGCTGTATCTCATGGGAGATGAACTACTTGTGCTCAGTATCTATATCTTTTAGACTTGCAGCTCTGAGGTAACTAATACCCAATGTTAAGTCAAAAATTACTCAATTTTTAAATATTATAGATGGAAAGAGAAGAAGTGCTAATAGTCTAGCCTGCATGGGAGTATTGTCCCTAGGGAAAATATCTGATAAAGATTATAGATAGAGGGATGTTTTTCTGTCTCCTTTAGCTTCCTTCCAGGAGTCGTACCAGAGCAGCCTCTCTCTACATCACCAGTAAAGAGACGTACTCAGTCCCTCAGTGCGCTGCCCAAAGATGGAGACAAGAGCAGCCCTGGAAAGGTGTGTTTTCTTTTTTTTTCTTCTCACCGCATCCACAAAAACACAATTCTCAGTGTGTCTTTAACTAATATATGTTGTGTAATATCTCACTGTCTTTCTTGCTCACTCTTTCAGAGAGAGAAGGACCACATCAGGCGACCAATGAATGCCTTTATGATTTTTAGTAAGCGCCATCGAGCATTGGTGCACCAGCGGCACCCAAACCAGGACAACAGGACAGTCAGCAAGATTCTTGGGGAGTGGTGGTACGCTCTGGGACCTAAAGAGAAACAGAAATACCATGATTTGGCATTCCAGGTATCCACATGCATTCAGAAGAATACACAGAATTTTAGAAAATGTTCTGCTGGTTAGTTCGCAGATTAGTCTGCATACATGTCCCTTGTTCTCAGGTGAAAGAGGCCCACTTCAAGGCCCACCCAGACTGGAAGTGGTGCAACAAAGACAGAAAGAAGTCCAGCTCTGAAGGTCGTGGGGTACCAGGGAGCAAAGACATCAGAGAGAGGAGCATGTCTGAGTCCACAGGTTGGTCAATATGCAGCATACTTTTACAGCAAGCATCTTGAGTGCCCATTATTCTTCCAGTCCTTATTAATCATGTTTTTGCCTTGTGATAGAGCCCCATTCTGTGGAGCTGAAGGGTGTTGGTCCAGGGCTGGTGGGCGTGTCTGAGAGGAGTGTAGGAGAGGGGCATACGGGCCAGCTTACCCGCCCCAGAGCCTTCTCTCAAAGTGCCGTCCACAGCCTGGAGCGGAGTGACAGGGGTAATACGCAAGCCCTTGCAGAACTGGCACAGGTGAGAGAGGAGAAAAACCTCATCTTCCATCTTGGTGTATTTTAAAAACAAATCAAAAGCAGTCATTACTGCTACCAATGGAGTCATTATTTAAGAGCTGTTTTTTTGTGAAATAATTTAAAGAAAACAGTTTGTTTGTTTTTCCATGAGACCTAGCGACAGAAGATGTTTTTTACTTTTGCTTTTGGCAATAGGACAGTTTCTTTCATAGACTGCCATTATAACACTCTGCCATATCCTACCCAAATAAGGTTACAACAAGAAGGCCATCCTAATATGTCTCTTTGCTCTTTTCTCAGATGTGTGGGGATGGTGGCAATCAGTTCTCGAGTCATGCCCCTCCCTTGGCACAGTCTCAGCGTGGGGTCAGTGAGGACATGACCAGTGATGAGGAGCGCATGGTCATCTGTGAGGAGGAGGGAGATGATGATGTCATTGGTGAGAAATAAGCACTGCTGTGCTCATGAAGCCATGTTAGATTAGCAGAATTAATGTGTTAGTATATTGCTTCCGGCATCACTGAACCACACTGCATATTGTCATCTTCTGTATGTTAAAACAGAAAACACCCACTCACTACTAAGATGTAATGTCAGCAGTTACTTCCTTGTGAAACAGTCACATGTTATTTATGCTTTCCTATTACTGACCACTTTGACATTTCAGATTTTAAAGATGTGAGAGCAGTTTCAGTTTCATGCCCCATTTATCTGATCATTTATACCGTAATGCATTTATACTGTAATTATGAGCAGCCGAGTGTGGAAAAACCATTCCCATCAGCTTCTCAGTTGTAATTACAAGTCTTAGGTTTCAGGTATCACTGACAGTAACAATATCCTTGCTGAATGGCTGCAAATGCACATCTGCTGGGAGTTGCATTTAAAGAAAATCAAGATTATACAATGAGTTCAGTCTCTTTTGTAAGAGCTTAACTCTGTAACAGCAAAAATGGCTAATGAAGGCTGTTCAACTGGTCTAACTACAAGATTAGAATGCAGGCTAACAAACTTGGAGAAGAGGTGTTGCTCGCTTTCTGTCAGTATGACGTGAACGCAGTGTAAGTTTTCCTTGACGTTTGAGAGGATGTTCCATTTTAAGGAATGCCAGGTGTAGCTGGAGTGTGCTTTTCTTTCCACAGAAGACCCTTATCCCAGCAGCTCCATAGATCTGAAGTGTAAGGAGCGCGTCACTGACAGTGATAGTGAGAACGGTTCAGGCGATGAAAGTGACCGAAAGGTAAAGGCATTTGTCTCCCTACGTTGATATTTTCAGTTTAACATGCACGGATTTATCGAAAATTTTTAAAGATGATTAAACATCTGTATATTTGTCCTTTTTAGAGAGTTTTTGCTCCAGTCATCTGCTCTTCTGCTTCCTCCTCTTCCTCACACCATACTCCTCACGGCAGGAGTGTCTCACTGTCCTCTTACCCCACCAGCAAGCGTTATGATGAGGGGAGATCTGGAGGGGGAGGGTTTTCAGACCACAGGAGGAAGGAAAGAGGAGAGGGAGAGGGTAAGAACACATTTGGAGGTGAGGAAGGCGGAAAAGGGCAAGCCCCTTCTCTCTCTCTCTCTTCTGGCCAGTCAGTCATGTCCACTTCTCCAGCCGGAGGACCTCCTTCCTCATCAGTAAGTTCACTGGGAGCAAACCCACTCCTGAGGGTAGCCTCCACGGTGGTGACCAATGTAATGCGTCCCGTTATCAGCACACCGCTCCCTATCGCCAGCAAACCTAGAGATGGAGGCACTTCATCCAGCCCTCATCCATCAGAAAGGAAATCCCTGACTCCCCAGCAGCAGCCGCATCTCCTGATTGGTTCAGGATCAGGAAGTGGGGCCACAGGGGGTGGGTACTACTCTTCATCATCACCCAATCCCATAGGTGCAGGTGTGGGCCCAGGTGGTGTAGTGACTAATTTGGTGTTAGGAGGGCCTTTGCATCCCCAACCCTCTGTACAGCTTATCACCCCCTCCCCACAGCCCCAGCCCTCCCAGCAGCAGGCTCTTCCACCCACTGCTGTTTCAGCTCAACATAGCCAAACCAACGGGCCCCTGCCTCTGCCGCTGCTTCAGCCCCAGTTCCTTCCTGCTTCCTCCCTGGCACCCCCTGGGAGTAAGGCCATCACTCAAGTTCAGTACATTCTGCCCACCCTACCTGCCAACACCAACCCCAAAAGTCCACCTCAGCAGCTCAGCCAGCCAACCAGTGTCTTCAACCTGCCCACAGCTCCACCGACACATATGTCCTTGGCCAATGGAAAGCAGCAGGGTGGAAGTCCTCTGACGGGATATACGTCCAGCCCAGCAGTGGGAGTGGTCAGCCCAGGAACTAGAGGTGAAAGTGCTAACAGGAGCCACAACAGTACCATACATAGAGTTGATAATCTATGTTGACACCTAATAAAATGCTCACTCCCCCCTCTATCTGTCTTTTCTTCAGTGCAAGCACAGTCTCCGGTGCTCCAGGGTAAAATGCTTGTTCCCATGGCAACAGTGCGGACTGCACCAGCCCCTGCCCAGCAGTTTCCGATTGTGGCTCCACCTCTTCCTGTCCAGAATGGAGCTCAGTCAGGAAGCAAGGTCAGTGAGTGCTTCACTGATGACATGTTTCTAAACTGTAGCAATTTTCTTAATAAAGTCTTGTAAGAGCAAAGCTGCAAATTTTTTTTTTTTTTTTTTTTTGTTGGGTCCCCTCTTTTCTTTTCAGATCATCCAGATAGCTCCCATGCCAGTTGTCCAGTCCCAGCTGCCTCAGGGTGGAGCAGTACATCCTGCCAGCCCCTTCCCCGTAACAGTGGGCACAGCTGCTGTGGTAGCACCAGGATCAGCCCCCTCCCAGGCTGTTCTGCTCCCACCAGCACCTACAAGGTAGGAAATATCAAACCGCAAGGAGACAATGAATATGGTACCTACAGTTCTGTACAATAACACACCACCCCTTTGTGTTTTTCTGTCTGCTTTGTGTCATGCACTGCTGCATGCCTGTGACAAGGCTCTGTACTCAGACCACAAAATACGTGCAGTCACACAGCAGGTTTAAGTAACTGGAATTTATGTCTTTTTGGACAGTTGAAGTACATTTTATTTACAAAGGAACAGTTAGCAACAGCTTCTCAAACAACTTTACAGTGAAAGGTAAAGCCGCTATTAGCTAAAAAAAAAAAAACTCCAACACTTCCCACACATTCCTGTGAACAAGCACTTGGTGTCAGTGGGGAGGAAGAACTTTAACAGGAAGAGACCTCTGTCAGCTTTTTTTTTTCCTTTTGGGGGGGGGGGGGGGGTGTAGATGAGAGGAGTATAGAGAGAGACCATGAACAACAATGAGGACAAAACAAGCACCATCCATCAACATCACCAATCTGGCACTCCATAAAAATCATAAAAACTATTTTTAATTGAACGGTTCTCTGTAATCTTTTTATTTTCCACAAAACCCGGAACTTTCTGACATTAATTTCACTCACTGTGCCCAAGTGTTGCCATATCGTTCTGCTTAATTAGAACAGATTGCTAAGAAAATTGCTTTATGTGCCAAATAGTTAATGTGTCAAAAACACACAATGTTTGGATCTAAATGACTTTATATCGTGTCTGCTGCCTTCTTAAGGCAACTGAGTAACGACTATACATATACACCCAATTCCCTTAAGTGTTTCGTATGCACAATACGATCTGTTGAATCGGCCCTTTTTGGAAAAAGTACTGTGAATGAGCCTCATTACGAGAGGCATAAGAAAAGTGTTTTGTTCATTGAGACTTATTTGATCTGGCAGTGCAGGGCATAAAGAGAAAAAATCTCCCCTGAGAAGCACCATTGATTTGCCCCCTCTTTGGGTTTTCTTTCATTCCAGTCACTTTAAAAATGAAAATCCGGTAAATGCTTTACCTATAAATTACACAGCATGTGAGCAAGATGAGGAATTACCCAGTGGCCAAATGTTGACCTATCCGTTTCCCATTTTTCACAGCTAACTGGAACAGCGTTGGTTCTCTCAGTCTGTGTTAAACACATTTTAAATTCTAGTTAATAAATGAAGTGAAACTTCCAATGTGGTTATTGAATCTCAATTTCACTACTCTCAGTATTTCTAAACTCCCTGCAGCTGTTCATAACAGTCGTGTTTGAATTGACACAAGGCGTTTATATAATGGAGACTGATGTTTGACAGCCTAAAAGCTATTTTCTAACAGATAGATGAACCCCGCAATGTTACAAATCACATGTCTGGAAGCAGCTGTAAACAAATGTGCCAGTAAGGTTTGACTCAGCTCTGATTAACAGGCACTCATTTATAAACCTATGCCAGGCTCGTGCACCATAGCCCTCAGTATCCCTGAGCTGCTGTTCTCTCAGTTATTGTTCCATTATTGGAAGTATTTTTGCATAATTGACAGCAACAGTTTTTCTGAATGATATGTACAGTACCAGTCAAAAGATAGAAAACACCTTCTCGTTCAATGTTTTTATTAAAAACAGTTTTTACCCTATACTGTAAATTAATACTGAAGTCATCCAGACTATGAAGGAAGACATAAGGAATCATGTAGTAAACTTAAAAGTGTTAAACAAACCAAACATGCAGTTAGCATCAGTAAAGACTGAATTTAAGGCATGCCAAATTTAATTATGTATAACTCCTTCTTAGTCAGCCTATGAACTTTTCAGCCCACCCTCATACACATGTAGGAACCATTCGCTCACCTTTTCTGTGTCTTACAAAGACATGGCATTTGGAATCTCAAATTTGGACTCATCAGACCAAAGGACTGATTTCCACTGGTCTGATGTCCATTGCTTGAGTTCCTTGGCCCTAGCCACTCTCTTCCTCTTGTTCTTCCTCAGAAGTGGCTTCTTTGCAGCAGTTTAACCATAAAGTCCAGATTCACGCAGTCTTCTCTGAACAGTTGATGTTGAGATGTGTGTGCTACTTGAACCGTGTGAAGCATTTAGGTGGGCTCTTATCTGGGGTGCTGTTAACTTGCAGTTTCTGAAGCTGATGAACTGATCCTGTGGCACAGAGGTAACTCTTGGTTTTCCTTTCCTGGGGCGGTCCTGATGAGAGCCAGTTTCATCATAACGTTTGATGGTCTTTGCGACTGCACTTGGGGATACTTTCAAAGTTCTTGGAATTTTTCCGAATGACTGACCTTCATTTCTTAAAGTAATGATGGACTGTCTTTTTCTTTACTTAGTTTTGTAGTTTATGCCATAATATAGATTAGAACATTACTCAAATAGGGCTATATAGGGCTGTATACCAACTCTATCTCTTCACAACACAACTGATGGTCTCAAACACATTAAGAGAGCAAGAAATTCAAGAAATTAACTCTTGATGAGGCACAGCTGTTAACTGAAAGCCATTCCAGGTGACTGCCTCATAAAGCTGACTTGAGAAAATTTCCATTCCAAACTTTTGACTGGTACTGTATGTGCTATATATACGCAAAAATACTTAGTGGGAAAACATGGATCCTGCCTTTACTGGTTTACTGCTGTGCTTTCCTTGAATCAACATTAAAATAGAGAAGGCATGCCACTCGTGGGACTTAATTCAGAATCTGTAGCAAACATCAATTAACCAGCGATAATTTACTTGAAATCCTTTTGAGCTTAAAGACATGCTCTGTATCCGTGTGCACTCAATTTATTTACTTCCAAAATAGGTGGTAATCAGGAGTTTTTACATGATGATTTTGCCCACTGGCTAGATTAAAAAAGGTTTATTCAACAGTTTTAGACCAAATAAAGTACTTTCTAAATGGGCCAGTTTATGCCTATCAAGGTTTTAAATAAGGCAGTTTAATTCCAAGTGGGCTCTTACTGTGGTTAATGGGGAAATAAAATGCTCTGAGTAATCACAGACGATATCATAACAAGTTAACAAGTGTTAAAAGGAATACATATTGACTTTTTCTTGTAACAAATGAGCTGAAGCTGCATTACTTCTCCATCCATGTTTCCCGAAACCTCGTGAGCAGACAACACGAGAAACCGAAATTCCAGCAGGGGTGCAGCTGTAACAGTACAGCTCTATTCTGGATGTGTTAGTCATGCTGCTGGTGGCCCAAGTTGCCTCTGCCTGCCACCCCCACACTACCTCTCAGCTTCTGTCTCTCTCTCACTCACACACACACACACACACACACACGCACGCACGCAGCACTAGTCATCTAGTGCTACTTGCTGTGATGTACACTCACCAACTGACCCTCATTGCAGCACTTCTCTTTTTGTCTTCCTCTTTCCTTCTAATCGTGTCTCTGTTCCCTGCACTCTCAGTCTGCCTCATTATTATACTGTAACATGGCCTGTCGCTGTCTCTGCACCTTTCCTGACATTTCTTATTACAATAAATGTCATCCTCCTTCTTTCTGCTTCTCCTTGCTTTTTTTCTTTTTTTTTTTTTTAAATAAAAAAATTATTCCTCTCCTAATTACCTCACCTGTATCTGTACCTCCTGTCCAGGATCACCTACGTCCAGTCGACTCCAGGGGTCCCATCCACCCTGCCGCTAGTCTCCACTACAACAGGCTCCTCCCCTTCACAGCAAGCTATGCCAGTGCCCGGATCTGCATACGTACCCTCACCCCATGTAACACTTGGGTTCACAGCCATCGCCCCACCCGGACAGACACTGGTGCAACCACTGATTGCAGGTCAGAGCTGTGGAAAGAATAATTCATAGATCCTGTTCTTTATGCAGTAATTTTACATTTTGTGTAGAGCAGGCTTCAGAGCAGAGTAGGAAACTTTTGGATTGTTTAAATAAAACATTGATAGCTTTTTTCCAACTTATAATTATCTTATTGGTTGTTAGGATTGCTGCTAATAAATAATTAATCTAGGTCACTCTATATGGAGGGCAATGGTTAAAAACTAACACCCCATGACAAAATAAATGTAAGCCTAAAAGTTGATTTTACTATGAATGGATTTGCACCATTAATCAAAAATGTCTTACATTTTTTCTTTTATCTGCCTTTTTTTTTTTTTTTAATTTTCTCTGACTTTCTAAGTTTCTTTTTCAGCTTGGATGTGTGTTCATTTGAATTTTTCAGTTGGGTATAAGTGGGTTTTTGTTTTCCCTGTATCATTTCACTCCATATTAACCACTTCAAGTATGCTTTGAGTATTTCTGTTTTATGATACCTCATACTCCCAGTTCACTACATCTCAGAGGCAAATCAGTTGTATCTACTAATTACTTTCCAATGTAAATCCTAATTTTGGAATTTTGACTCTGAACTTTCTACTCAGATTTGCCTCAAAATGAATTCTTCAGAAAACGCATGTTTGTGGGCGGCTCAGTGGTGAAGCAGGCAACCACATGCATATGCCACGCTGCAGTGCGGGCGGCGCAGGTTCGAGTCCCGCCCTGTCACCGATTTGCCTTCCCCTGCATCCTTCCCCCATTTCCTGTCTATCTTCACTTGATAGAAAGCCGCTGTGGCCAAAAACTGAAAAGGAAAGAAAGAAAACGCATGTTTCTTTATGGGTAGAGAAAATGATCCTACTTCTTTAGCACCCTCGACTCCCTGAAAGATGCACTCTGACAAGGCTGAAAACACCTGCTACTCTTAGCAGTAACACTACACAGCAATAATGGTATAAAGTAATTAAAATTACAAAATGCAGGTTATTATTGGTCAATGATACACTTCATTGTATAACCTTCGCAAACACGCTGAGGTACGCTGGAGGACGAGCCTTTTATAGTCCTTTTAAAGCATGTAAAACATATAAACTATGTTTTTTGTAAAGCTAGTTTTGGGCGAAGAGGAGCGCTGACAGAACGTCCTGAGTTCAGATTAGAAGACCTGCAGGGGAGAGCTGCACAGCCTGGAAGCAGGATGATCAAAGAACCTGGAAGTACAAAGAGCAACACAAGCAGATATGTAGGGGAAAAGAAAGACTCTGCTCAGATCTTACATCAGTTCTTCATGTATGGTCGAAGCTGTTTGAAGCTTCGACCATACATGAAGCTGTTTGAGGCAGAGTCACTATGAAGCCATACAGGCCACTTTGAATCCTGCCCGTGTTTGTGCAAATAATTGAAATTAAAATTAGCCTATTTTGATAACAAATAAACCTAATAATCCATCAGCATTGAAAGCAAAGAAATTTGTCCAGGCACTGTTAAATTTTCTATTTTCCTCTGTGACCTTTTTTTTCTTTTTGGATTTGTTCTCCGTCGCATACTTCTATTTATATAATGCTTTTCTAGTCTTACTCGTCACTCAAAGCATTTCAGTCAAATTATAAAGCTCTTTTTATTCTATACACTGAAAGGGTTTTATCCACCTCACATCTATAGCCAATTTAGGATCACCAATTAACCTAAAGTGTGTGAAACCGGAGGCGCGGGAAAAAAAACCCTGCGAACTCCACACAGAAAGTCACATTTAACACCACAGATGTTGACCTCTCATGGAAAATTTTAATGTGGAACTACATGTCTCTACTCCCACGAGATAACATGATTCAGTTTTGTTTTTTGGCCTTGACGAATTACAGCCCAAGAGAGCAGACATCTCTCTTGAGATTCGATGTACAGAAGTTCTGGGACAAGAGATTGTTTTGATCTTTTGTTGTGAGTCTTGATCTCTACACAGTGGAAAAACCTATATATGAATATTAAACTCCTAGAAGGACAAGCCTCTACATGATTTACTATTTTATACTTGGTCCATTAGGCCATGTAAGGTTTTTTGCTTCCCAGTGTCTCTTTTCAGTGGTAACCCTCATCTGGATTTGAACTTTTTCCCGCTCTCCCATAGTGCATTGCACTATGGGAGAGCGGCGTCCATTGACAGAACACATTAAAAAAATAAATCTCATACACTACAACAGTGATTCTCAAAAATTTTCTGGCATGCCAGAAGGTCAGAGTTAAAACCTTACTTCCCACAATTTTTAGCAGTCAACACTAAATTAACAATAACGTTTAGGGCACTAACATTAGCAAACTCTGTTATTTATTTTTCCCTAAATTTCATCCATTCAACTTTTGTTTCGCTTATGAATTTTAACCTGGTCGTGCGCCCTATCTGCAGTGGCTCCATTTTTTTAATTTCGCTCAACAAACCCCACAAAGGACCAGCACATTCAAACCCAGAACTTTGTTGCTGTTTTAACAATAAGCTTTGACTGTCCAGAGGTTCATACAAGTAAGCTCACCATGCAACACACAATGAGATATAGTCCCATGAGAAATGTGATTTACACTTAGATGTACAGTTATTAAAATGTGTAAACATAAGTGGCAGTTTTTTTGCTACCAAAGTAATGTAGCACATTACTTCTGCTAATGGCCACGCCTGCTTGCTAATTGTGAACCGGTGAAATTCTTAGCCTGGTTATACAGTTCCACAGTCCGGTACCCGATATCAACCGCCTGCTAGAACCATGGATCAACTGAAGGGCTGGGTTTTATTCTATTTACTGTTCATCTACTGTATATAGTTTTTTTTCGGCCTCCACTTTTTTTTTTTGTAAGGACACACACACACACACACACACACACACACACACACACACACACACTGCACAGCATGCTAAGATTTATTTTTGTTCCTGTTTTTGACCACAGCTGCTTTTTGGAGATAGACAGGAAATGGGGGAAAGATGCGGGCAAATTGGTGACTTGAACCTGCGCTGCCCACACTGCACATTATGCATGTGGTCGCCTGCTCCACCACTGAGCCACCCGGGTGCGCACAACATGCTACGATTTGTCAAGTTTTCAGCTAATAGCGCTTTAAAAATCACCTTATTGGAGTAAAAATACAATTTTTAAGTGCATTATCGTTGGCATGTTTTTGTAGCTTCAACTAAAGAAATGGGAACAAATTCTGTGTTTTTGCGACAGGCTGCTATTAACAAAGTGCCAAAAGATACAATTTAAAATTGGTTCTTTGCTTTTAAAATGGGTCCTTTGGCAAGGAGCCTTTTATGTTTGAATGATAGGTCAGTGTTAAATGGTTCCTTCAGTCCAGTCCTTTTTCCTCTGGTAAAAATGAATGAAAAAGCAGCCAATGCATAAAATATAAAGAAGACTTCTGTACAGTACTATATTTAAATGGACTATTTTTTTTAATTGCTGCCCTGTAATATTAGTTTGTGGTTATCTTGTTGCTGTCTGATCTCAGCCAAACAAAAATCAATCAATCTAAACATCTACTATTTCACGCACTTTGTATCTTTCACAGCTGCCTACAGTTTAACCATCTTTTAGACTACCAAACAGGAATTGATGAAAGGTTGAATTCAAGTCATTTTACTAATTCTCACTTTTCAAATTCAGATTCAAAGAGGACTTCTTTTTAAAGGCTAATTCAGGCTTTAAATGCTAATGACCAAGAAAACTGTCTATGGTCATCTGGTATGCATTGTGGGGCCAAAATCAAGTCTAAAGCTACTCTGGGCTGCTGCCTTATTCACAAGTGTTCCCACAGTGGGTAGCTCCGCATTTTTGATTTGGCAGGTTCTTTATGCCGAATTCCCTTCCTGACGCAACCCTCAAGGGATTTTTGTCTCCTCCTGAGATTGAACCGGTCACCTTTTGCTTTTGTGAACCACTACACTGTGGAACCACTGCCACAATCAAGTCTAATTTGACCAATTACTATTATTTGGTTTGTTGTAGAAGACTGGCCTAAACATCAATACCTGGCCTATATTTTTGCCTCATTTCCACATTTGTATTTTGTTTAAATACATAAACGTCTCTAAATAAAATCTTGATTAGTTCAGGGACTCTGTGTGCCAGGTGGTAACAAAACGAGGATAAATCTTGACTGAAAGACTGCAATTTGGCAGATTATTGAGAGAAGAGAAGGAAGACCGATTAATCACTTTGAAAATGTCATTGGTTGTCACAGTGTCATGGAAATGACGAGTTTTGCCCTCTTGGCCTCCTGTGTCCTTCATCCAGGTCAACCACCACTCCTGGCCGCAGCTCAGTCTCCACAGCCCTCCACCTCGGCCCCTGCTTCAGGCTCCGGGGGCCAGATAGTAACTGCCATCTACCCTCCTTCACCTAGCGTCACCATGGCAACAGGGGTGGTCTCCATGGCAGCAGTACCCCCCAGCGTGGTCTACTCTGTCTCCAGCCCGTCGAGTGCTTCTCCCCACATCCTTCCCAAACACACAGCAACCTCCTCCATCATCACGCACCCACATCCGGACCGACAGACTGACAGGCACCTGCCTTCGGACAGACCTGCAGATCGACAAACTGACAGGCAGACGGAGAGGCAGGCAGAACTGCTGACACATTCAGAAAGACAGCTTGAGAGGCAGACACAGACCTCGAGCAGCAGCAGCTCAGCGGCGCCTCCCAGTGGCTCAGCTGGGTCCATAAGACCCTGCAGTCCTTCGCTTCAGATCCAAACACCCGGTACAACTGCACCTGCTGTTTTTAACCAGCACGTGTATTGTTTGGAGTGAATACTTTCATTTGATACATATATTTATTTCCTCTCTGCGTTTTACAGGAAGTACACCAGGCACACCCAAGCTCACCCTGCTTCCAGTCAGGATCCCACAAAAAGTGAAGGCAACAGTGGCGACCATTCCTGTAGGCAGCTATGAAGGAGGAGGCCGAGGGAAGGAGAGAGAGCGTGACAAAGACAGGGAGAGGGAGAGGGAGCGCGAAAGGGAGAGAGAGCGGGAAAAGGAGCGGGAAAGGGAAGCTGCAGCCAACAGCCATTTTGCCTTTGATTTCGAGCCGCCGGGGCAGACGGCGTCTCCATCAGCACATCCCACCGAGGAGCCAGCATCCTCCGACAGACCGCTGGAGGGCTCCAGTGCTTCAGACTCATCTGACTCAAGGAACAGGGAAAGCACAACCACCAGAGAGGTGAGGGGAGCATCACATGCTGGCTTTTAGTTAAGACACTCCTAGAATGAAGTACTGAGCTGTAGTCCACATATAGCACCTCTGTGTTCTTGTATAAAATGCCTGTACTGAACTTCCTGTGCAGGCTGGGTGGAAGGAGTCTCTCCCCTCCTCTCCTCTCCCCCCTCCATCAGCCACAGAGCCCGCCCTGCCACCCCCACAGACTGACAAAGATTGTCCCACACCCAAAAAAGTCAAAGCCCGCCCACCGCCTCTAAAGAAGACCTTTGATTCCGTTGACAAGTGAGTTGATGCCTCTGTAAATCCTTTGTGTATGAATTATTGATGGACGGTGTATATATACTGTGCATTCTGTGTGTGTGTGTGTCTGTTGGACTGGAAGGGTGCTGTCAGAGGTGTATTTTGAGGAGCGATTTGCCGAGCTGCCAGAGTTTCGGCCCGAGGAGGTTTTGCCGTCACCTACTCTGCAGAGCCTGGCCACTTCACCTCGTGCCATTCTAGGCAGCTATCGCCGCAAGAGGAAGAACTCAACAGGTCCCAAAAAGCACTTTGAGATACTGTAATGGACTTTAGGCTGGTGACTCTAGAATAGATGCTTTGGCTTTCTGGACTTCAGTAGTGCCTTATTTGTTTATTTTAACATCCAGACTAATGGAAATAATGCTAATTTTATTTAAATGTCTCTTTGTGTTTTCTGGGGGTTTAAGTTAGTTTTCTTTCTGCTTCTAGATTTGGACTCAGCTACAGACGAGCAAATCTCGCCCAAGAGAAAGAGTCGGCGGCGTTCCAGCTGCAGCTCCGAGCCCAACACACCTAAAAGTGCCGCTAAATGCGAGGGGGACATCTTCACCTTTGACAGAGCGGGTAATGCCTATCACACATTAGGTCAGAGTAGGTGGGTGGGGCTTATGCAATCGCAGGCAGACCTGCTTGTCTGACATCATACAGAGCCAAGAATAGAAGAAACTGTCTTGAACCATGTGTTTTAGAGCAACGTGTCAATCTCCCTTTTTATTTTATGTTAGCTGAAGTGAGCAAGCTCCATGAGGACAACTTTAGTAACAATTTTTTACCAGACTGATGTTAAGATTAGTTGAAAATCCTAAACCCTGCCTGTTGCCACCTCTCAAGAACTTAAAGGTTTATTGTGTTGTATTATATAGTTTCTTTCCCAGCACCAGATGGAGAAGACATCCTGACCGAACTGGAGTTTGATAAGGTGCCGTACACCTCCCTGCGACGAACACTGGACCAGAGGAGGGCACTGGTCATGCAGCTGTTCCAGGAGCAGGGCTTCTTCCCATCAGGTAAGACACACCCACCAACCAATATGCGCACACACACACACACACACACTATATGCTCACATATTTGCAGATATAGCTTGTGGTTGCGGACTTATTACTGATTTTTGTTATCCTGTCTACAGCTCAGGCCACTGCAGCCTTCCAGACGAGATACTCCGATATATTCCCCACCAAGGTGTGTCTGCAGCTGAAGATAAGAGAGGTGCGGCAGAAGATCATGCAGACAGCTACTCCTTCTGATGCCTCTGCTTTAGGCGTCTCAGACTCTGTCAGCTCCATCCCCGGACCTTCCGGCTCTCAGTTAGGGGAAGGATCTGGGAGAGCGGGTGGAGACCCACAGGATGAAGAAGCAGAACACGGAACAGAAGCGAGCCTGGAAGATCCTCGTGATTCACAGGATTCCTCTAGATGAGGGACGCTGACGAGTTTTATTGACCAACTTGTGTCTGCTGACCTTTCCACCCCACCCCCGCACTTTTCCTTATCAATATTCTCCACTCTGCTCTTGCCAGATCGTGATTTCTTCCCATCCTCGGCAGTCAAATTCTGAGAGAGAGACGTTCGTATGCAATGTCGGGACCTACCTTTTTGTAATCTGTGACCCTTGCACCAAAAAAAAAGGACATCTGAAAAACCAGTGGCACAAAAACCACCACATATACACCCTAGAAAACTCTGAATTCCCACACTTGAATTAGCACTCTGTATTACCCACCTTGGAGAAAGCTCCCATTGATGCCAGTAAACGAAGGACCATTGTGTACAGCTGCACTCATTTGCCTTGAAGAAGAAAGTCTTCCCGTTTTGGAGGGAGAAACATGCTTAACCCTTTCTGAGGCGGTGCAAAGCGGGCAGTTTTAAAAGAGGACGTTATGTTTTGATATTTGTTTTGTTTTTAATAGTTTTAGACGAGTAAAAGCGCAGTTCAGTATCTGCTCGAGGAACCAACCTGTATGTAGTGACTAACTGTTGTAAGCTTGTGTTTGTTTCTGCTGACATTCGGGGGCTGGGCCCTCAACAGCCGGAAAGCGATTTGATTTGACAAGTCATTGCAGTGGACCTGGAAAAGTTCTTTTTCTTTTTTCCCGCCCACGCATGTAGACCTTCAGGAGAGGCCTACTGGGAGTGACTGAAAAACTGACTGAAAATTAAGTGGACTTCTGGCAGTGCCGTCATTCCTGCAGTTACCTGACTGGCCTCGTCCTCCCTCCTCGCGACTGACACTAGCACATGCCAGTGGGTAGGAACGACCATTCCTGTGCCTCTCATTCGCTAGCCATGAAGGAAGGAGGAGGGTCAGAGTCACCGGGCACATCCTGGCTCTTATTTGTAGGACCTCAATCCTCTATTGCCAAGCAGTTTTATTACCTTTTTTTTTTTTTTTTTTTTTTAAGTAATTTGATTTGTATTTAACATTGTCATATTCAGCTTGTTGTTGTACTATTCCTATGGTTATTATTATTACTACTACTCATATTATTGCAGTGAATCCCAGTCCTTATTTCTTTTATCACTGCTGGCAGATATTTCCTTCATTTCTGCCAAATGTTTTCTTTCTTTTGCTCTTTTTATATGTTTTTGGAGGCAGGTGAGAGATGCTGCTCCACACCTGTACAGTTCCTCCATTGTAGTCTTCCCTTGGCTGGCCTCTCACCTCAGCAAGGACCTGCGGTGCAGTTAATTTTTTATCATTTGTTTTAACAGCGAAGACGAGACATGACGTGGACCTTTATATTCATTCAACAGTAATAAGCCGTATGTTTTTAGACAACCCCGTAATGCCTCTCTGTCCCTCGATAAGTTTGACTCTATAGCCTCAGCACTTGTACATCTCCTTCCTCCACCTCTTTCCTCCCCTCCTTCCTCCCTTTGTCACTTTATTGCTCTCTCCAGACCTCCCTTTTTAGGCCAGGCGGAGAGAAAACCGGGGGAAGTGACGGGAGGGCGATGAATCAAAGAGAGCTGGTTGGATATAATACTGGTTGTGTCTTTGTGCAAGACTTGGTTGTGTTGTAAATAATTACTGTAGAGTCAATAGACTCGTTATATTATTGATAAGGAAAACTGTCATTGAACATAAGTTGACTTTTAAGACACCATTACTGAAGGTAAAACACATGGAATGGGGAAAAAAAACAACTATAATAAATATGGCTATTAATGTTTTTGTGTTTTACTCCTTGTTTTGCTGTTCCAGTATGCAAGAGAGGAATTTATATAAATAATTTAAGTTTGTATCTGTATCTTTCAGTATGCAAATAAAAAAATAGGTGTTTGATTAAAGTGATTTTATTGCTGGCAATGTGAAAAGTTGGGTTTTCCTTAAGTAGAAAATGCAGCACAGTGGTTTTATGGAAGCTAGACTGGTGACAAATTAAAGGAAAAACTCAAAGGCTCAGTTTCCCAGGGATGGATTAAGTTCAGTCATAAGACCACAAACCTTTTTTCAGCAGGGGTCTTCATCAAATTTTTAGCTCGGCTGTTTAGAAGAAAAAGTCGAGCTATTGTCACGGCCTTGGCGTCGGTGCCGTCGGCATCTGTTTCACATCAACTTTATTGCTGTTCATAACTTGAGAACAATGTGACCTAGAATCCTCAAATTCACACCAGAGATGAATGTGCTAAAAGTCTCGGACGAGTTCAAATCTCTGCAACCGTGATGTAAAGGTAAGGGTCACGTTTTCTGAAAACCTTGTGAACACGATGACTCAAACGGTCTCATCTAGGATGTTCAAATTCACACACAATAATTCACACAAGGTTTTTCCTGCGCAGGGAAAGGAACCGGTCGAGGTGGTTTGAGCATCTAACTAGGATGCTACCTGGATTCCCAGGTGAGGATATTTAGGTATTTTCCACCTGGGAAGAGGGCCCCACCTCAGAAGAGCTGGAGGAGGTAGCTGGGGAGAGGGAGGTCTGGGTATCCCTGACTAGACTGCTGAGCTCTGATGGGGCCTGGATAAGCAGGAGAAAATGGATGGATGGAGAGAAATCAAAATGTTTTAGCCAGAGCCACAGGAAAACCACCAGAGCTGTAATAAAGTAACATTTTCAAACCCATTTAAATGCGGTTAATTTACTTGAGTATATTGCACAAAATATCAGACCCATGTTAAAGCAATGTCAAATAAATATGCACAACTTCATCATAAACCTTTATGGCTCAGCTGTTTTATAGGGCTACTTTTAATCACACATTTGATAATCTTAAACATAAATGGCTGTTTGAAGAGTCCTCCTTCCACACTTCTTATATAGGTTGAAGGTAAAAACTTCCTTCTGCAGCCTCCTTTCCCACATTGATTTCTGGGTCACAGGCTGGAGGACAGCGATGAGGTGGCACAGATTAGAGGAATGAGAAAAGCCTTAAATAAATGTGTCAAATATTTATGATCTTGGGGAAAAAGGAGACATTTATTGATTTGATTTATTAACAAGTCGACCAAACATTTAAACAGAGGAAAACAAAAATCACATCCAAATGATAAAAATTATACCATTAATAATACAAATATGATCTGTGGCACAAGCAGTGGTCCTTATTCACCATTAACAGCATATCCTTTATTTTAGTGAGCGTCATTTCATTATATTTTAATGCTGAGCCATCTCAGAGCTTTGTAAAACAGGAAAGAGACTTTGGTGTGTTTGCCAAAATAATTTCATCATGTTGTTTCAGTACTCTTGTCCAGTCCATAATCAGCTGGTTTCAGTACTCAATTCTCCTCCTCACAGTAGTCAATTAGTCTCTAAGTCACGATTAGGATTTGCACTGACAGCTCTCAATGATAAATTCTATTTTTTGGCGACTCAGAGGAGCTGCAGTCCGTCCACAGCGACTGTGTCCATGGCGAGTCCGTTCTCTATAGCTGTGTGGTAGATCTCCAGGGCCTGCTCCAGAGGCAGCACCGCTCCCTCGCTGGTCTCAATGATGGCGATGGTCTCCCCAAACTCATTACACATGATGGTTGGTGCCTGTGGGGAAGCCAGTTCAGAATGAACTTAACACAGCACGGGGGCACAGACAAACCATCCTTCTAAACACAATGAGCCAGGGCGCTTGACTTGCACGCCTCCTTTTGTGTTTAGAGGAGCTTTAACCTTGAGCTTTAACAACTGAACCTTTATCTGTGTTTAATATGAGCACCCACCATTGTCATGTATACATCTTAAATGAACGGGGGGAGAAAAGAAAAAGCATAAAAAGGTACCCTTTGAAAAGATAATAAATAGTTGGAAAAAGAAGGGACTGCAAGGGAAAAACATCCCTTTAAAGAGAGCCATTTTTACCTGCTGTAGATCCGAGGACTGGATCTGGATGACCTGAGGCTGCCCGTTTGACACCTCGACAGCTGACGCGTCCACCACAGCCACAGCAGAGCTGGCCTCCAGGGCAGCTTGGGCGGCAGCTTCCTCGTCCAGCCTCTGCTGCCTCGCATGGGTCTTTTTATGGTTCCTCAGGTTGGAGAAGGTCTTGAAGGCTTTGCCGCACAGGGGGCACACATGTGGCCGCTCACCTGTGTGTGTTCGACGGTGTTCTGCCAGGTGCATGCTCTGGATGAAACCCTTTCCGCAGATCTCACAACGGAATGGCCTTTCACCCGAGTGTGTGCGCAGGTGTTCTCGCAGGTGCGTGTTCTGACGGAAGCGCTTCCCGCACACTTGGCAGGGGAATGGGCGCTCGCCAGTGTGGACGCGCTGGTGAAGCGCAACTCCAGAAGATGACACAAACAGTTTGCCGCAGAGAGGACACTGGTGAGCTTTAGGCCGCTTCCCTTGGGAGCACCGTGGCCGCCCAGGTCCCAAGGCGAAGTGGCTCAGCCTGTGAAGTCGTAGATTGGCGGGAGAATTGAGCTTCTTCCCACAAACGTTGCAATCCAGACTCCCCCTCACAAGGCTCGCTGAATCCCCTGACTCTGAAGTTGAGGTGGAGGGCTCTGAGGTCAGATCTTTTCCCACCTCTGCTTGGTCGTCAGTCTTTTTGCCCCCCTCTAACTCTTTAGCTGCCTGCACCAGCCCGGGGTGCTCCTCCAGACAGTGGCTTTCTCGCTGCCTATTGGTCAGGAAGCCAGCCTCACAGTGAAAACAGGGAAAAGGCGCTGGAGATCCCGGATGCTGGGTGAAGCGATGTGCTGCCAACTTGGTGGGCCAGCGGAAGGTGGCGGGACAGTCAGGGCAGCTCACCATGGCAGCGCTAGAGTGCAGCAGGCTGTGCTGGCGAAGGTTAGACGACTGGGAGAAGGAGCGGTGGCAGACGTCACAGCGGTACGGCCGCACGCCTGAGTGGATGAGGTTGTGCCTCGTCAGGTTGGCTAGAGATGAGAAGGTTTTGCCACAGTCCGAGCACTGGAAGGGCCTCTCACCAGTATGGGTGCGTATGTGGTTCCGCACGTGGATCTGCTTCTTAAAAGACTTTCCACACATGCCGCATACAAAGCTGCGCTCAGGGACGTGGGACTTGCGTCTGTGTTGTACTAGTTGCAGCTGGGAGGTGAATGTTTTAGGGCATGAACGACAGGAGAAAGAGCCCTTTTCTGATGACGCAGCTGAGGCAATGTCTACTTCATCTGTGCAGCTAGAGGAGACCTCCACATCCATGTCATCCATGGCAGCAGGCTCTGAAACTGAGCCATCTTTCACCTCCTGTAGGTCAAGTTTTTCTTCACGCGCCTCAGACACCTCCATGTTGTTGTCCTCCGCCTTCTTCTCACATTCACTACTTTCAGCTTTTTTCTGAGGACTTTGTTTGGGATCTGCCAATTTTACCATCTCTTCCTCAGTGAGAGGAGCCAGCAGGTCTATTTTTGCCTCATTGTTGGGGAAATACTTTTTCATCCTTGCTCTCTGTAGGATGGCAAGAGCCGATGAAGACGCTCGTCTCGGAGCCGACATCTAGAGAAGACAACGGCACATGCCAGATTAAAAAGTTGTGTTCACTTAAAGTTTTTGGAGGAAACTGTGAGGGTGGTATGTTTAATTTACTACCATTGAGGCAGGGATGGATGTGCCAGATGTGTCACGGTTGAGGTGGATTCGACGGTGGTAGAGATACTTGGTCATGTTGGTGAAGGTTTTGTTGCAGAAATGACACTTATGAAGGGGGTCTGCAGTGTGGGACTTCCTACAAGAAGCCAGGAGAAGATAGACGTAAGTAGAGAGGTAAAAAAAAAAAAAAGAAGGACAATAACTTGACTTTATCTTCCAAACAGCCTAGCTAAAAGCAGAATGGGAGGCAGAGCCTTCAGCTTTCAGGCCCCTCTTCTGTGGAACCAGCTCCCAGTTTGAATTCAGGAGACAGA
>JAVDPK010002960.1:180968-211616 GCA_034780415.1 Cichlasoma orientale
AAATAAAAATTGTCTACCTCATTTTAAGTTATCGTACGATTAATTGATTTATTGTTTATCGCGACAGGCCTACTTCTGATACAATACACATACCTTGACTTCAGCTGTCTGATCAGATACAGAGTACTGACCTAATGGTGTTAAATTCTTATCTGTGACGAAGAGATGGGAATTATGCTTGTGTAGGACGTCAGGTTAGGTTTAAAGGGCTCTCTTAACTTTGCATAAAGTGCAACAAATAAATGCATGCAAGAATATCCATTTACTTAATTGGTGTTGGTGGAATAATGGATGACAAAAGGCCCAAGATAAACACAATGACAATTTGTTGGCGTTATTCGTTTTAACTTATTTTCACCAAAAGAATGTCCTCCTAGCTTCTACCTTATATAAGGTCTATGTGACTGAACATAATGAGTAAGAGCGAAGCCAGTGCGTCATCTCAGCTGAGTTTTTCAGCCGTGTCGACCACAGTTTGCAGTTTAGTGGAAAAAAACAAACAAAAAAACTGCAAACACAAAATGGAAGGCTGGAGATGTTGCAGGTGTTAAACACCTCCGAAATGATGCTGCTTGGCTGTTAGCAGCTGTTGTCATGCAGTGAAGTAATGGTTGTAATATGTAGTTTTCTGATGAGTAAAACTTGTACTGTTTATATTATGGTTAGCATCGGTCTTTTATTTTGAAGGATTAAATGGCACCAGTAGCTTTGGTGTGATTTCTGCCTGCCTCTCACTTTAAATGCTTAAGGAGGGTGCTAATAAGCCGCTAATGATAAAGTAGTAGAACCACAAATTATTTTATCAAGTTAAGTGTGTGCTTGAGCTTTTTTACACTTACAAATAACCTCAAAGGTAATTGCTTATTAAGTGTGGGTGTGATGAAAGTCACTTTGCTCATCCCTTTGCTCTTATTAGAAACCAAAGCTCTTCACTAACAGCAGGGCAGACTGCTCATCTTTGTATCCATTATTCAAGACCCTATCATGCCACAGCTGCTTCATATTTAATGTGCTCCTGTGTGACTTAACTTTTGTTTTTTGAAAAAGGGTGTAAAAGTGATGCTAAAATAAGACACAAAGGACCAATGTTTTGTGCAGCTGTAATACAGCAGTGTCAGACACCACACAGCAACTGATCTCAAAGCTGAATATTTCCTGCTGACTCGAGGGTAGAGATCAGATCTAGGCCAATCATGTGGATATGCCCCTGGCTTCTGTTTACTGTTAACCTTGAAAAGGTTTTTTGACTGGAAATTTTTAGAAATAGGCAAGTAACATTTTGCCTTTGGTCAGCAGTGATCAGTAAGAGATGGTAATCTGTCTGACTAAATTTTGCTTAAGCATATGTGCTGAAAGGGCAGTTGATGAAGCCAGATCACTTAGGCAAGGCGGGAGAAATAAAACGTTTCATTGTCTGATTCCATTTTGAAACTCAAAGACATAGTAGAGATCAGGAGGGGTCCTGTTGAGACAGGCGAAGTGAGCAAGCCCAGGAAATGGAAGCACCTCTGGGTGTGCTGCTGTCCATGCAATGTTATCACAGGCTCTGACAAGCCTTTTGGCAATGGGCTTCTTCTCTGCTCTTCATCCTCTCCCAGTGTCGTTGCTTCTGGTGCCCATTTGTCAAATAATTCTTGACCCAACACTTGCACAAGTATAAAACTCTGAGCAGCTACTTGACCCTAACTAGAAGTGTCAGATACTGTTAGGTCTTAAGCTTCTCACTTTGCCTGATTTCCACAAGGTCGAACATTAGCCTGACAGTATCCCTGCTCAACTGGTCGAAAGCATACACCTTGAATTACTTGCTGTAAGATCCTGAGAGTGCTAAAGCTCACGCTTTTTCCATTTTATATGATCACGTTGTAGTTTTCATTTTTATTATATTTCCAGCCGCAAGGGCACTTAGTCAGCAAAGTGCCTTACTTTTGAAGATGGGCGATTAATCGTATTTTAATCTCTATTACAGGTTTGTCTTCCAGCAACTATGAAAATAAAATAATTGGGGGAAAAACAATAACAGTTCTGCATTTATTTGCTATGAGGCTCTGGTTTTCCTTGCATTATAATGTCAGTGCACTTCAGTTTCTCCCTTAAAGCCCAAACTCACTCACTCTTTAGTTCAGCTTCAGCCAAGATGACAGAAAGAAAGCCTTTGGTCAATATCCAGCTATGTAGAGCAGTAATGTCAAACGCATTTTAGTTCATCGACCACATGAACCGCACAGTTTGATCTAAAGTGGACAGGTCCAGTGAACCCACTGCAGAATAACCTACCTTTATTGTAATGTGAAGAAGTAAACATTCACATTGAACCATCCATTTACAGAACACATGACTATAACAGTCTGAAATATCTTACAGTTTTAACAATATGTCTCATTACATGTGCATTAAAGATCACAGTGGATACAGTGGCGGAAAGGCCACTTCAAAATATTATTTTAAGCTATAACCTTTACATTTATACCCTCTTGTGTGGTAATGTTTTCATCACTTAATTGGGTATTGCAGTGAATTTTATTGAAAAATGGAAAATATTAATGACCTTTGCAGAGCCATCTATTGGGCTGGATTAGTGGTGGGCCAATTTTGGCCCCTAGGCCACACATTTGACACCGCTGATCTAGAAGGAGGTAAAACTTAAGGTTTTATGGTCTCTCAGCCCCCTCTGCTCTGTTGCAAAGTCTAATGAGTCCACTGCCACTTGGACCTCTCTTTGCCCCCATCTGTACCTGCAGACAATCTGCAGTAGAGTCATGCAAGCAAGAAGTGATAACTGCTCCTACAAGACAGGCTTTACTGTCGCAAAAACTCGCAAGTCAGACTCATACCGGATGAACCTGTGTTCTCCACCACCCCCACCTCTTATTTACATTTTAATTGTTTCTTTTTAATTTATTTGCATCACATTTAAAGGTAAAGTTTAATAAATATATGATGCTTAAGTTGATTAGCAGTTGTGTTAAAAAAAATCAAGACTACGGTACTATTTTTGCCATAATCAAGCAGCCTTAGGAAGAGCATATCTAGTAAAAGTACTATTCTGCTGTTCTATGAAGATCTCTCCAGTGCTTTCACTGAGGCTTGTGAATTGGTAGCTTTACTTGGACCTTGACAGTTTGCACTGGACTTCATATTTTTATTATTAATTGTTTTTAAATATTTCCACATATAACCTTTTGTGCTGGTTTTGGTCATCTTTGGCTTTACATATTTCTTCTGCTTGTACAATGTCATCTGATCTCACAGCCCCACAAGTTTTACCAGGTAGTTAGTAGCAAGTTACTCTTCTATTTTGGTGGTTGATTAAAAGCTTGTTGGTGCATTAAATTCTACCAGGCAGTGATAAAAATAAGGGAAAATACATGTTTTTAGACAAAAAATGGTTGATATAAACTGTATATGATTTTTGCCATGGTGTTTTGCCATCATTAAATCAGCTTTTCTGGGGGATATGTTTATTATTTAAATGGGTTATTGATGTAATTGCGTCATCAAAGCTGAAACTGTGATTGATACTTTACTTCCATATTCAGATTGGTGCACAGTTCCCAACGTGATTTTGAGAGACTCTTATTCCCAGGGCCTGCACAGGAAGTTTAAACAGCAGCTTTCCAAAACTGTTCTGCCATAGGCAGATTAATCATGTAGCTAAAGCAGCAGCTACAGGCAAAAGTGAAATTAATTTTATTGGCTAATGTAGTTGGTAATTAGTAAATTTGACTTTTAGCTGTAATAATTTTTTGGGAAATCCTTGTTTGGCCTCAGGTTTCTGGTACTTGTGACAAGAAGTGATTAATCATTGATAGCAATCTCCAACGAATAGATCATTTTAATGCATGTCTCCAGTATGAAAGAGGTTTAGGCTGGTTTTCTTCAAGGAAGTAGGGGAAAAGTGTGGCCAGAAGTAGTTCATTACCAGCCTGTGGATTGTGCCTGAGGAGCTGGCACATAGGTCACAAGCCTTTTAGAGAGGGGAGGGTGGTCTCTCTCTCTCTTAAGGATGCTCAACCAGGCAGGATTGTGTCACTAGACATAAAATGTCTGAATGTCATTTTAACAATGAAAAACATGCTCTTTGCATAAGTTTTGATTTAGTTTTAGTATTATTTAAATGTTAACATGCACAAGTGTCAGGTAAAGCCAGATTTCTTTCTCTGAATTACCATTTGTGTGATTTCCGGCTCTCTCTGACAAGTTGTATTTTTTTTTTTTTTTTGTCACCCACAGGAGACAGTGGCAAAGTGACGACGGTGGTAGCCACACCTGGACAGGGCCCTGATCGCCCACAGGAAGTGTCCTACACAGACATAAAGGTTATAGGAAATGGCTCGTTTGGAGTGGTCTACCAGGCTCGCCTCATTGATACCCAAGAGATGGTGGCAATTAAGAAAGTTCTCCAAGACAAGAGATTTAAGGTATGCTCAGACAGGCTTACCCAGACAGATAATTACAGTGAAGTAAATGCTAGTGTTTTTCTCACACTGTATTTCTCTCACTTTTCCTTTGTCTCTGTTCTCCTTTGCAGAATAGGGAGCTGCAAATTATGAGAAAATTGGACCACTGCAACATTGTGAGGCTACGTTACTTCTTTTACTCCAGTGGAGAGAAGGTGTGTTTGCACTGACCTGACATTTTATGTTGTATAATGTTGAAACTTCCTAGATGGAGCACTGTACTTCCACGCCCTGGCATTTAATCTTGCATGCATCAGTGATGATTCACAGACATGTTTTGGACAAGCTGATCTTGGTCCTTTATTGTATGATGAATACTCGAGTGCTTGGAGTTGAAGGGGTCCAAGCTCTCTTGCTGAATCTCTCAAGACTTGAGCAAATAATACTGTAGCAGATGACTTTGTGACACTGACAAGTGAATTAATCTTCTGATCTGGAAAGTCTCTGAATTCCTCAGATCTGGATGCTTAAGCTATGTTCTGTTCAAGTTTTAGCCCAATCTAACTCACAAAATCTAGAGTCACTATATGACACTATAAATTGTTTTATAGTTTAATTTACTTTAGAAATATTTACACTAGCAAGCTAATAAAATGATCATACTCAAAATCATACACAGGTTTTATCATTTAAGTCAGCTTCCCCCCGAGCACCCTGAATGCTGCAGGTATCACTACTACAGAGACATTATTTAAAGTTTGTTGCAAACTAAGCTAGCAGCTTTATGCAGGCAGGCGGCTCTTATTTTCACTTGCTTTTAATTTGTTTGCTTTGTCACTGTGAAACAATCCAGTGGTGGATGGTAGCAGACTTTCATGTGCATTTTCATGTTTAAGCTTGTTGAACAGGTGGTTTGTAGGACTTCTATTGGCTTTCAATTTTGTAAAACTCTTTATTCACGCCGAAATACGTTTTACAATCCACCTGCATCTATTTTTAGTCACAAATGGAAGTGATATTCTCACACAGTTGACAACAACCAGCATTGTCTTCATGCTGTATTTTCAGAGCCACTAAGAAGAGCCTCTATATTTCTGTAGCTCTATATGCTGCTTTTAATTTGGAAATACACTACTGACAGTAAGGAAAAACTACTCTATGGTGAAAGTATGCTTTTGTCAGTTTGTTTCACAAGTAAACTTAACTGTGGTTGGTCAATCACTTTGTCCAACATACTTTTTACTAGCCCCGGGCCATTGGTTATGTTGACCTCTGCTTAAGTGTATCTCCACTGTCTGTTGGTTGTATCAGTGAACTCCTTTTTTGTTTTGTTTTTTTAACACCTCATACACACTCCGCTATCTTTTATTACATTCATTTCATCTGATTTCATTTTTGGGACTTGATTTGAAGTGGTGTAGATTAATTTTCCACCTATAATTATGCAATCCTCTTTGCTTTTGTTCTTCTTTACCAGAAAGATGAGGTGTATTTGAATCTGGTGCTGGATTACGTCCCCGAGACAGTGTACAGGGTGGCTCGGCACTTCAACAAGGCCAAGACCACCATCCCCATCATCTATGTTAAGGTGGGTAGACGTGCGCGCACACACACACACACTATTTATCTTCAAAAAGCTGAGATTGTTCATTTTGGCAGTGATGTGGGATTGCTGCAGAAGAAATTAATTTTATCTGTACCTTATATCGCTGGTCTTTCCTGACAACAGGACTGCAAAACAGCATCTCATCCATGTCCTATTTTGAAGAAAACTCATAAACTGATTATTAAACAGCTGAAATAATCATCTTTATTTTGGTCATCATTAACATTTTTTTTTTGAAAGTGACAACCAAAAAAGATTATCATTCAGTGTTAATTTAATGTGCCATTAAAACTTTCAGTTCCCTTTCCACTGTGTTGATTAGCTGCTTCACACTTTTCCCAGAGCAATATAGATTAGTGACATCAGCAAATGAAGTCAGTTTTACCCGAGAAGCTGGACAGAAACCTTTTATTTTCAATTGTAGTGCTGTAAATATTTTAAATCCCTTGACATGACACCTTTATTAGTTTGCAACTCTGACAAAATTTGCAGTTTTTTTGTCTTCATACTAAATCACTGCTTTCTATGATGGGCATTGCTGTGCATTCAGTAGAATGAAATATTTCATTCTTAGGTTTTCAAATCAAATTTCTTCCACTATATTTGGAAGCTTTAAAATAAATCTGTTGGAAACTGGAAGTAAAATTTTGTTCAGTAATTGCTTGCGAATGTAATAAGCACAGACAGCTCACCGTTTCAGGATTATGAAAGCAGAAAGAGGAGGATGGTCCCATGGGAATTGATTTGTTTGCAGTCTCCTTGGTTGTCTGTTTAGGGTGCTCATTTTGGAGAGAGTGTGTGTGCTTATTGTGTGCGAAGCAGCAGAGGACGTTATAGCTGTCTCACGGCCCATTTCCCTACCTCAGCCTTGCTGCTTCCCGTGTGTCTTTGAGACGCATACTGATCCCTGCCGCTCTTTCCTTTTTCTTTTTCCTCTCCCCCTTCTGTCATCCCTCTCTTTTCTAGCTTTCCATTACAGTGTGCAGGGTCTTTCTCCGTCCATGTGCTCCTGGGTGTCATGTTCCCCATTGCCTCTCCTCTTACCTCTCTCTGCCCCCGTTTTTAACTGTCATCTCTTATCCCTCAGTCATCTTGTCTGCAGTCATTTTATAATCTGGCCAGCCTGCTCTTACTGCATCATGTGGGCAATAATGATGATAATGGCGATGATGACGAATTAAGATGCTTACTGTCTGTGTTTCACGGGCACATTTAATGGATGCAGACTTAACTGTGTGGTGAATTTCTCATTTGATAATGACCTAGGGTGTGTAGGCAGATGTCAGATAGGAGTTGGATGAGGATCTTCAGGGAGAATTTTTCACCCTTGTGTTATTTTGGTGCAAAAGCACACCACCACGGGCTGCATGAGGCAAGCGCACAGCTGCTTCTTTCAATAAACCCCTGTACATTGCACCCAAAACCAGAATTAGGGCACATGTTGATGTGAATAGCACATACGGTAGTTAAAACCTGTACAGAAGCAAATGTGCTCCTGCCTCTTGTGAGGAGTTCTGTTGGCCATTTGATAATCCAGATTACAAGAGTTTTAACAGCCTTTAATTTGGAGCACAGTTAAGACTGCCCGGTCTCATGGCACAACGTGAAATAGTCATGAGAAATTGATTTATTTGTTTGTGCTCATGGATACAAATTGTCCAGTTTTTTTCCCAACAGTCAGCACAATTATGAGACTAATGGGAAGTATATTTCCTGTCTGCAGCGAGTTTCTTGTATAGGCCCATCAGCTGAACGTGTCACCAAGGCAACCAAGAAAACAAGCTTTGAACAAAGTGGAAACTGTTGTTTTAACCCAAACAGTGACCTCTTTCTAAATCTGATTAATTTTTAAATGCCTAAACCTAACAAGCTAGTTTCTTAATGATAATTAGTAACATATTTAAAATAACAGAATTGAAGTGTAATACTCTGCTCCTTGTAGGATTTTGGACTGTGGTCTCTGGTAGGAACAATGGAAGCTTTCACACCATCACTAAAAACTCCCCCACAGCCTCCAAATGTGGAGTTTTTTGCCCTTTAAAAGTGGAAAATAATTTTGTGTACATGGAAACAAATTAGTAGATATGACAGGGTCACATAAAAATCACATATCACTACATTAGAAGTCGTGACTATTTGACAAATTGCTGTGAGACTGTGGTAGTTTAGCTGCACCTTAGTTTTTGACTCATCGTGACCCTTTAAGTGCGACAGTGTGCACTTACAGCTCCTTTAAAATTTTATTTTATAGCACATTCGCCTAAACTATTAAATTTAATGCAGGAGCATCCCAGCTTGAAGACTGGAACCACCGTCATAGTGATTCAAGCTTCAGTTTATTATTTTAAAGCATTTATGCAGTGAAAATAATTCAACTCTTAAAATGGGACAAATTCAGTTTCCTCAAGATAGACAAAAATACTTTCTTATCAATAAAATAGCACATCTATAAATCAATGGTGGAATTGTGGTGTCAGTTCACTGTGCATGAAGGAGCCTGCTAATTTTTGATTTTATTTTAATTTTTTGTCAGATTTGCGGCAATAAATTGCTTAACTAAAAAGAATTAATCATTTATTATTTTTATCCATCCATCCTTCCCCTATTTAGTTATATTCAGCCATCCATCCATCCAGCCATCCATTCTCTTCTGCTTATCCTGTTCAGGGTCACACAGGGGCTGCAGCCTATCCCAGCTGTCATGGGGGAAAGGCAGGGTACACCCTGTACAGGTCGCCAGCCTGTCGCAGGGCCAACACAGAGAGACAGACAACCATTCACACTCACATTCACACCTATGGCAATTTAGAATCACCAGTTAATCTAACCCCACTAACTGCATGTTTTTGGACATTGGGAGGAAGGAGTACCCGGAGAAAACCCATGCAAACACGGGGAGAACATGCAAACTGTGCATAGAAACTGTAACTGATCCTAAAAAGAAACTGAATCGCATTTTATGTTGTATTAAAAGTCCCTAAAACATCACAAATGCAAACCGTGCAGAAATCCCAATGGCGCCTCAGAGCTAGGACATCTCCCATGAGAGATAAATGACCTGGCCTTTGTTTTTGAAATGCTCTTTTTTTTTTGTGTGTGTGTGTGTGTGTGATTTTTGTCTAAGTTGTTAAACACTGTCGGGAATGGTGCCAACCATCCCTGTCTCCTCCTCAGGTGTACATGTACCAGCTGTTCCGCAGTCTGGCCTATATCCATTCCCAGGGCGTGTGTCACAGAGACATAAAGCCTCAGAACCTCCTGGTGGACCCAGAGACAGCCATTCTCAAACTCTGTGACTTTGGCAGGTCAGTAACATATGCCGCCTGCGGGAACATCTGTCTGTCTGCATTTTTCATTTTTGTTTTGTAGTGACCGTTTCTGTCTCATTGTGCATATTTAGTTTGCTGTCTGTTTGTGTAGCGCTCGCTTCCTCAGGCTCCACTTTCCCTGTGTGGATCACTCATGCCTTTTTTATGTCTGGGTCACTTACATGCTGCTGTTTGGTGAAAACAGACATACTGACAAATCCAAGGTTCATGCTGCTACAGCGCTCATCCTGAACTGTCTGTTTTCTAAATCCTCCAGTGCAAAGCAACTAGTTCGAGGGGAGCCAAATGTTTCCTATATTTGCTCACGGTACTATCGTGCCCCAGAGCTCATATTTGGTGCCACCGACTACACGTCCAATATTGACATCTGGTCAGCCGGCTGTGTGCTGGCTGAGCTGCTGCTAGGCCAGCCCATCTTCCCCGGAGACAGTGGTGTGGACCAGCTAGTAGAGATCATCAAGGTACAGTAAGGGTGCTGTAAACACTAGAGGAGAACCAACTTAAAGCTACAGAGGGGGAAAAGTGGGTTGTTTTGGTACAACTGGGCAGTGGCTGTGTATAACGGAACTGCATATTGAAGACAGGGGGGGTGGTGCTCAGGCTAGGTTAGGGGTGCACAACATGTTTTCTGTTATGACCCGTGACTCTAAATAAGTGAAGAAAAGATCAGGCTATTATTTACTGTTACATATATTACTAGCCCAGCTGTTTCCATTGTAACCTGTAACCAGGTTCAGTTATCCAATGTATGGCTTACTTTATCTAAGTCAGGTTGGCTCTCTGGGTAATAAATGTTGCCAACCCCTAATCTAGAAGGACAATGCAATCAGTGTAGTCAAAAAAACAAAGTGTATTGTGCACAGAATTGATCAAAAACTGCGATTAACGATAAATATTTCACTCCTGTTTGGCAGGTTTTGGGGACACCAACAAGGGAGCAGATCCGGGAGATGAACCCTAACTACACAGAGTTCAAATTCCCACAGATCAAAGCACACCCTTGGACAAAGGTATGCTCCCACTAATGGGCAATATTAATGCTCAGTGGCAGTTCACCACACAGTCAGTGTGAGATTTTCAGGGGTTTTCCTCTTTGAATGCACTTTCAGTTGCTCTTTAGAGGGAAGGGAAATGTCACACAAAACCGATTTTTAGATATGTCACTTCCAAATTCAAAATTCATGCCAGCACCGATTCTGAAAATTTTTTTCCATCCCTTGTCAGGTGTTTAAGCCTCGCACCCCACCAGAGGCCATTGCCCTCTGCTCTCGACTGCTGGAATACACGCCGGTGACCCGGCTGTCTCCCCTGGAGGCATGTGCGCACGCCTTCTTCGATGAGCTGCGCCAGCCGAACACCCGCCTCCCCAGTGGACGAGAACTTCCGCCCCTATTCAACTTCAGTCCTGTTGGTCAGCTTATCTCTTTCTATGTCCTTTTCTTCAGCTGTCTGTTTCTTGCATTTTCCACATAGATTATGAGTTGGTAATGACATTGTGCCAGTCGTATCATATTTGTTATTAACTCTTTTCTTTGTCCCTGTTCCCTCAGAACTGTCTATCCAGCCCCAGTTGAACTCCACACTCATTCCTCCTCACGCTCGTGCACAGACATCGCCTGCCTCACATGGTATGTTTGTGTAGCATTTATTGTGATATTAAAATGGCTGTTCCCATTAAAAAAAAAGCCTTGTTGTATGTACAGAATTATGAAAAACGTAGTTCATATTTATCATCTAGTGATGCTCAATAAAAGTGTGGGAAGTAAAGCATCTTTTGCCTAAATATAGGCATAAGTCTTGTCAGAACTTGAGGTTAGGTTTACATTAAACAATCAGTATCAGTAGACCACATCTTACACATGAATGCTACTTGAAAGATATCTTTAAAGACAATCATCTGGACTATCCGAATTCATTCTTTCATGTCAGTGATTGTGAAAACATGTGCTTCTTCTTTACCCCTCCAGAGGGCAGTGTGTCAGACAGTACCGCCCAGCCCAGCTCAGCGCCTGGATCCATCAACAACAGCACCTGAGCAGTCATCCCTTTGTCATATTTTCTGTTTTGTCTTCCCCATGTTCATTTTCTTTCCTCGGCTCCTCTCCCTCTCAACCTTCCTCCTGGCTCCAAACCTTTAAAATAGAAGAAGGAAAAATGAATTAGACACACCCACATAAACACTCAGCACTGCTATTTTCCCTGAATATTTAACCATTTCAATAAAAAGCAGCCCCTGCAGCAACTTGCTTCAGGAAGCTGTAGGTTGAGGACATTTAGGTAGTTGCACTTGGGCTTATTATAAGCTACAGGTCCAAGTCCAGGGTGGCTGCTGTCTGACCTCTTAGAATAAAAACTTTCTCATCAGTCGGGTAGGATGTTTAGGAGATGAGGAGGGGGCTTGTATATATTATGTGGATTTTCTGTAATATAATCAACAGTTGACTTTTATCCCTTTTTAAGTTCATTTTATTTGCATTTTATGTGTGGCCACGGTGCCATTGATTGAGATCCTGATTGGCTTTGAAGTTGTAAAACAGGTTATTGTGTAGGGCCCGACTGGTAGACAATCATCCATGGTGGGGTCAAAAATGTCACATTTGTACTGTACAGCCAACTCTGTGTGGCCTTTCTGTCCCTTTCGACTGAAGTTGTGAACAGATGTGAGGAATTATTCAAAAAAAGTTCTCCCAGCGAGTACCACATTGGCTCAAGATTGTCCGTGTCATTTTAGATAAGAGGTGGTTTTAGATTTTATTACAGAGAAGAGCGCCGCAGCCCGTGTTTACTGTTTGTTTTTGAGTATTAGCTCCAGCACTGCCTGTTCTGTGCGAGCAGAGCGCACATCTTCAGTTTCTTCTTTATAAGCTTCATGTCTTCATTGGTTAAGCTGGAAACCAAGAGTTTCATGTTTAATTCTCAAGTGAGTATTGCACATCTCCAAAGGGAGTAGAGGGAAGCAAAGGGGCAAGTTATGCGTACTGTCCAGCTGTTAGCTTCACCCAGAGGCAGCTGTTGGTGCGGGGCTGCGAGCTGTTGGTGCATGTGATATAGTAGCCTCGGTGTCTCAGTTGCCTCACCGTGGGGTTAATAGTCACCTCATTAATTATATTGCTATTCATATAAGCCAGAATATGTTGAAGAATGCTATTGGAGTACAGAGAAACTACTGGACGCTTTTGCAGCTCGCATCGTGATTTGAGTCGCTTTTGCAGGAGGATGACTGTGAATTGGTTTTATTTGTGTTGTGAGAGTGTTGAAACCATCTTCGCCCCTCCCAAAGCAGCCCGCCTGCAACGCTCATGTTCTCCACTCCCTGTAGCGGTGGTCTGAAATGATTCACGCAGCTAACAGTCCTCTGTGGGCATGTGCTAGTTTCCTCTTTTCCATCACGCATGCTCAGCCCATGTTGGCCACGCTGTCTTACTTCCACTAATATCCATAATAATCTGACCAGAAATTATGCTCAATCCCCTGAAACCCAACAGCTTTTGGAGCCTCCCCTTCCATTCCTCCTTGTCTTCATCCCTCTGCCTTCAGGTTCCCTCTTTCCTCCTTTTTTCACTGCTAAACTGTAAATATCAAGTACCTTTTATTTTATTTTGTTATTTTTGTTATTATTGTTATTATATTGTTGTTCTTGTAATTTTTTTTTTCTTTTCCTCCGGTAGAGTGGCGCAGCAGCGTCCAGGCGATTATCCTCAGTCGCAGTCTGTATATACGATTTCATTTCAGTCCCTGGTTCAGGAGGGAAAACAGAACAAAAGGTTTCATTTTTATTCTCTCTCCCTCAATTTCTCTCTTCAGAATGGCCCCTTTTCCCCCATAAATGTTGTCATAACTGTTTTATTTATTGTGTTGTTGTTTTTTTTGTTTTGTTTTGTTTTAAGAGGATTGGGGGATCCTTGCTTTTCCATCAGGGTGGTAAAATTTAGTCTTTTTTTTTTTTTTTTCATTTGTTTGTTTTGTTTTCTTATTTCCATATTTTAGTCTAGCAATGTCACATGCAGAATAATTTCACATCCAAGATACTGTACTCAGATCCAGACGTTGGAGTGTGCTTTCCAATCAGTGGTCTTGTATGAATGCAGGTGCACATGCTCGCCAACAGGTAGAACTCCAGTTTTCCATAAAACTTCAATGTGAAGGGAATGTTACAAGCCTCTGGATCTGTGGGGTCGTGGTGTTGGGAGGGAGCACGGGGTAACCGTGTGTATGTCTGGAGGAAAGGGGGAAAATGAATCTGTCCACTGACATTTATCATCTCCTTTGTCTGACTGTTACCTGTTTTTTGTTTTTTTTTCTCATTTCTGTGTGTCGTATGACTGCAACAGGTTCAACCTGTTAGTACGCTTTGTATGCTACACAGATGGTGAGTTTCTTGAGCACAGCAGCAGGGAATGTATGTGTGTTTGTATGCGTGCTGGCAGACCATGGACATGATTCTCTGTACTTTTTCCTAAACGAAAAGCTGGCTAAATGTGCTGTTTTAATGTCTGTTTTTCCCGTTCTGATCTGTCACATTTTGTTGTGACCCTGCTCTTTTATCACCCTTTATCTGAGGGTGAAATATCGTAGTTGGAAACAGAACAGTTGGATAAAGGAGATGATGATGATGATGATGATGATGATGATGATGATGATGGAGGGATGGAGGGAGAGAGAGAGTTTTTGTTTGTTGGTATAAATAATTAAACTCATTAATAAAGTGATGAAACTGTACCTGTGTCACATTCCTGACTGAGTAATAATAATTAGTAGCTGCATGTGCAGGATAGAGGGTGAAAATTCAATTCAGTTTTATTTATATCAAAAATCACAACAGTCGCCTCGAGGCACTTTATATCTTATAAGACATCATTTGAAATGTAGGTTCTGAAGTTCTCATAAACCTGCAATTTGAGTACACACACGGGGCTGAATCACAGAGGCTATATCGGCGAGTCCTCCCAGGTCTCAGGAGGATATATAGATCTATATAGAACACGTGAAAACCAGTGTTTGTTCATTTCACAGGCATAAACTATATCAGTGTTAAAATCTGACTATATCATAAAATTATTTTCACACAATGAATCAATGCTAGAAGACAAATTTGGTATGAGAATGTAAATAATTGAGTTTTCATATGAAACAACTTGGTTTGACCACCTATTTCTCCCATGTAGTGATTTAATCTTTGAAACGTCACCCAAAATGCCCTTGTGAAGTTTACTCCACTGAATTAAAGTTGGCTATAGAAGAATCGTGCTGAACAAATGTTTAAGTTACTGTACCAAAAAAAATCAGCTAATTGTGGGGAACTTGGAAACTTTCAAATTAATATGGAAGAAGATCTGGAGGAAACAAAGAGAAGCAAATGAAAATAGTGCTGATTCATTGAACATCTTATTTAATCCAGCTTCATCGATGAAGGTGCACAAAATGCACTTTAAACAGGCCTTTTGATCAAGGCCTTTTGTTGGCCAACTGAATGACTTCTTTATTCATGCTACAAAACTGAAACATAACTTCTCCCCTTTCATCTACCTCTGATCTCAGCTCCCCTGCATGGATAGGTACATGACAGCAAAGACAGTACTGAATAATATGAGAAAAGAAGGAATGAACGAATAAAATACCTTCATGGATGAATAAAAATGTGATTTACTGTAAAATTCCAATGTATATTCATAAATACAATATAAGAAAAATAAAAGGTGCTACTGCGATGTAAATGTTTACATCTTGAAAGCTAGAAATGAGTAAGCTCATTCTCCTATCTTAGAGGCCACAGTAGGCACGGCAAGTAAGATGTTTATTGCTTTTCCTGTCAGCCAGAATGGCTTGTCATTAATTTTGCAGGCGATTATTTCAGTTCTGACCCGGTGATGGTGCTGAGTGAAAAGCCAGGATCGCAAAGGCGTTTACAGTTCGTCCTGAGGAGGATGTAAATGTGGGAAAAAATGTTTTTCACAGAGATCCACACAATCTGGAGTCACAAATGTGAAATCCTAGAGTGCAGCTGGAGGATCAAAGGATTGCCGAAGCCATTAGGATACATTGTTTAGGCACCATTGTTATCTGTGGCAAAGCATCCAGTAAAAGCTGAGGTAGGAAGTCTTCAGGATTGACTGTGTGAATACAATCTATTTGAAAAAAAATTGTCTTAGATATTTCAGTCTGCATCAATTAAGCACTGTTACGTCATAGCTCTTCTAGGCTGAAGGGAAGTAACATACAGCCAGATGTTGTTGGTCTTGGAAAGAAAATCTATTGAATCATAAAAGGACTTAGAAACAAATGGGACGACCGCAGGGAGATTGAGTGTTGCTAAAGAAAGGAAGAAAACCAAAGGTTGACTAACACCATTCACAAAAATACAAAACTGCAAATAAAATAAAGGCAACTCCATGCCCAAAACAAAATGCAGAGCAGCAGCACCCTCGCCACTAATGTGAATGAACAAAAGAACAAGTGGAGCGCATTTGGATATAAATCTAAACCCCGCTGAGCCCCAGGCAGTAATATGTACCTTGAAATCACAATTAACTAGTATCTGTGCACAATCTTGCAGACTATACACAGAATACATCCTCCAAGTGTCTCCTTGTAGCATTCGCAAAGTAAATCTGTTTTAAAGAGGCACAGAAAGTGGACTGCTCACATTGAGTCATGTCCATGCTGGTCTTAAATAGGACAGCAACGAGGAGCAGATACTGATGGGTGTGCTAGACTGAGCTCCTCTCCAGTCAGCAGCAAGTGCAGCCAGAGAGCAGAATGATTGGGACTGGAGTCACAGGGCTAAACACATATGAGGGACTCTACATTTGACCAAAACCACTAAAAGCGCGTGGGGGCAACATTGGCTATGACCATAACAACGACACTTTCTCATTCCCCTGCAGCAACGCCACTAGCAAGGTTAAAATGTTGGGTTTTGTCCCTTTGGTCTGCTAGTGTATTAATCTAGCCATATGGTACTAATTATGTGAAAAGGCACAGTAAGCCAGAAGAGAGTTTGCTGTGATACAAAAAAAATATTTTGTGTAATTCTGGCTGATAAAACTGAGTGATCCTTGGGAAGATGGGGTGAAATTTAACTTTCTGGACACTCAGGATGCAGTCTGTTTTCATCTCACAAGAGGAAGCAGTGAAACGAGGCCAAGAACGAATGTCGAGTTTGTAAAAACCAGAGTTATGAGATTGTTTGACACAATCCTGAAGAGTGAGAGGAGCCTGAGGAATTGAGACGTGTACTGGTACAGATTTTCAAGAACAAGGGTGACGTGAAGAGCTGTAGTAACTATAGAGGAATAAAGTTGATGAGCCATACCATGAAGCTATGGGAAAGAGTTGTTGAAGCTAGGTTAAGAAGAGAGGTGACAATCAATGAGCAGCAGAACGGCTTCATGCTGGCAAAGAGCACCACAGATATAATGTTTGATTTGAGAGTCTTAATGGAGAAGTATAGAGAAGGTCAGAAGGAGCTGCACTGCGTCTTTCTGGATCTAGAGAAAGCATATGATAGGGTGCCAAGAGAGGAACTGTGGTGCTGCATGAGGAAGTCAGGTGTCGTAGACAAGTATGTGAGGATGGTGCAGGACGTGAATGAGGACAGCGAGACAGTGGTGAAGTGTGCAGTAGGAGTGACAGATGGGCTCAAGGTGAGGGTGGGATTACATCAGGGATCGGCTCTGAGCTTCTTCTCGTTTGCATATTTGCAGATGACATTGTGATCTGTAGTGAGAGTATGGAGCACATGGAAGACATCCTGGAGAGGTGGAGGTATACACTGGAGAGGAATGAAAGTCAGTAGAAGCAAGGCAGAATACACGTGTGTGAATAGAGGGAGACAAGTGGAAAGATGAAGGAGCAGAGGTACTGAAGGTAGATGACTTTAAATACCTGGGGTCAACCATCCAAAGCAACAGACAGTGCACAAAAGAGGTGAAGAAAGAGGTGGGTGTGGGTGGGGATGAGTGTCAGGAGTGATTTATGACAGAAGGATAGCAGCATGAGTGAAAGGAAAGGTTTACAAGATGGTATCATGAGCTGCTATGGTGTATGGTTTAGAGATGGTGGCAATGACACAAAGACAGGAGGCCGAGCTGAAGGTGGCAGGATGAGTGACCAGAATGACCAGAATGGGCAGAAAAAGAAATGGGTATATCAAAGGGACAGCTCGGGTTATCCTGACCCCTGAGGGGAGGGATGGGAAGAGAGAAGAGTTATTATACGTTCGTAATTGTATTTACTTTTAAATATTTGTTTTGACTTCAAAGACTTTTTGAGGGGTGTTTATCATTCTGAATAAAGTTCCTGTAAGGTTAAAAGTTTAACCATTACACAACATTACAGTCTAACTGCAACAGTCTGAATGTTGTTGAGGTGCAGGTTATAAAATGAAAATACAGAACAGTGAATAGTAACGTCCTCGTGATGTTTTTAGAACAAAAAGATTTCTAGGTGGTTAGTTTTGGTTTTCAAAAGATCCCTTCGTTTCAGTTTTGTTTTTTCAGCTTTTATAATATGGGAAATATTTATCAGGCTCAAGACTGAAAAAGATTACAATGACTACAACACGGAGTCATTTTGTGAAGGTAACTGAGTGACGGAAACATCAATGCCAAGAAACAGTATGCTTGTCACAGTGACTATGAAAGTCTAAAACTGAAGAGATTTACTGTCTGTTTTTAGGACACAAAGCGCAAGATACAGGAGACTGACGGATAGAAAAAGACAAAATAAAAAACAAAGATAAGGGTCACGGATTCAGATCGGATAAGGCCAGTTAAGGGTCCTGTCATTTCCCAGCTCATCCCGTCCGGATCCATTCACAATGGCTTAATTGTTCTCCACACGACCTGCATTCTTTATTTAAAACGGCTCATCTTCCCGAAACTGCACTGAAATATTTAAAATCTATAAAAGCTGAGACATTTCTTATAACATGTTTGCCTTTATTGATAAAACTTTGCATCCATTAAAGACTTGGAAAGCTGCCCTGCATTTTTTCAGTTGAATGTGAAACTATTACTGAACTCTATTAATAGTAACTTAGTAAAACATCTCTGCTGTGACTGTAAGAACGCCGCCATCTATCAGTGAAGCTGAGAAATGGTTAAACTGGGGAACATTAAAGCAGTTTTTCTGTAAATCTCATTAAGCATTTTCATGCAGTAACGGCAGAAATAATGAAATTCTCTACATAAAAAAAGTGAGGTTGCTACATTCCATCATTAATGTACATTGCTACATTTTTACTGAATAATTATTCAAACAATGAAATGATCATAAACTGTAGCAAAAACATTTTTTTTTTAAATAAAAACCTTACCTGAGGGCAGATCTGCCCCCGGGGTCTGCTGCTGTCTGGGGGACTAATATCACAGGTCCATCAGTAAACTGTGTCTGATCTGTTTCTCCAGATTTAGATCATCAGTTTCTGTCTTCTGCATTTTGTACCTGTCAGGTTGCAGGAGAGTAATTTGATTAAAAAAATAAATCAAATGTAAAATTAGGATTCAGCTTCGTCTAATGAAAGTTCGATTTTGATAATGGATAAATTTGGATAAATGATGACAGCAGACATTATAAAAGAATTTATATATTTTATATCAAACTTTTGTTCTGTCTATGATGATGACAGAGTTGATTAAAATGACTCTTTTCCTGCCTCTGTTTTTTTTTTTTTTTTCTTTTTCTTTTAGATAAGTATCATGGGCAGAGGTCAGAGGGGATTTCTGGGTAGGCCCTGGCACAGAAGCATAATTCAGGCCACTCAGGGTTAACATACTCAGAGCTGACTGAACTAACTCTGATCAGCTGTTCTGGAACGGGAAACTCAGAGTTGGCGATCTCAGAGTCGATCAACTTAGGGTTTATTTTTAAACTCAGAGTTTGTTGAACATGATTCCTGGAATAGGGCCCAGGGGTTTAAACACGGGAGGGTACATGTGAGGATAATCAATGAGACAGGAGACAGCAATAAACTAAACGCAAGACATAAGAGACAAATCACTTCAAAATAAAACAGGAAGTGAGTCCCAATAACTATCCATCCTCTTCTGCTTTTCAGGGTCACGGGGGGCTGCAGCCTATCCCAGTTGTAATAGGGCGAGAAGAAGGGTACACCATCGGCAGGTCACCAGCCTGTCGCATGGCTAACACAGAGAGACAGACAACCATTCATGCTCACAGTCACATCTGTGGGCAATTTAGAATCCCCAATTAACCTAAACCCACTAACTGCATGTCTTTTGACTGTGGGAGGAAACTGGAGAGAGCCCACACAAACACGGGGAGAGCATCCAAACTCCACACATGGTGGCGGATCGAACTCAGGACCTTCTAGCTGTGAGGCGACAATGATAACCACCACACCACCGTGCTTCCCCTAACAATAACTAAAAACAGGGGAACGCATGAATAAACAGAGGGAAACACTGAAGGAAGCAATCAAATATAAATAGAAACCAGAACAAACATGTAACCAGAGCAAAGAATAACTGAAAATCAGAACTATGAATAAACACAACTAAGAACCAAATGGAGAACTAATAATGAGCAAGAATTCCAACACGACAGCTTCAGCAAGATTTACATTTCTCCTAAAATTAGCTTATTTTTAGTTAACTTTAATTCAGACGATGTGGAGCCACTAAAAACCTTTTTATTTCCTGAGGCAGTGCTACTTCTTGCACTGAATATGAGGCAGCGCACGTTTATTGCATTTTGATGTGCAAGTCTTGTAAACTTGCTTGTCAGGTACGACTCACAGGATTTTCTTTTGCTTTATGTGAAACCTTTTTAATGAAAGGATTAATGAAATCAAGCTGTCGTTATGCTCCGCAGCGGCGTCAGTGTGGATCAGCGAACTCTGGAAAGGATCATTTGAATAATGATGAAATCGGAACTGTTGTTATGGGAACCATGCTATTGCAAATGTCACTGGAAATGTTTTTGACCTTGACTGATGAAATTTGCTCCTCTGACTGTATCACATGCATGAATGGGGGCTGTCTGGGGTGGCTCTCTTTTCCCTAGCTGGACCTCGTTTTGGGTATAGCCAGACCTCTTGTTTCAAGATGGCCTAGCATCGCATTGGATTCAGGTCTCATTCGACTCTGTGACCTTAAGGACCTCAGACTCGACTGAATTTCTTCACAGAGGCTTAACAAGGGCCCACACTGCTGTCTCAGAGCGACTCAGACTTTTCATTCAGACAAGGATCTGCTGTAAAAGAAGGACAGGATTTAATGAAGTCTCAGGGTGTCCTTTGTTCCTTTGTCTTACTCCGTGTTCACTAGAAAATATTTATAAGCACTAGGACAACCTTTGCAGCTCAGTACTAAGATTTCTTGGTTTCCCTTAAGGCTGCCCCTCAACTTCAGCTAACATTAATTAATAATTTGTCCTTGTATGGCCCGGCTTAGACCTTCTTTGACATTTAGGATGAATTTAACTTATGAGAATTTAACTTATGAGTTCCGTTTATAGATATTAGTGCACACAGCGGGTTGTAACTGTGCTGGCATCTTTTGCACATAACAATTCCAGCAGGTTTTTATGCTAAACATAGCTGGTTTAGAAGGGATGTACTGCCTGAAGCTGCCCCTCAAAGCTACAAACTCTTCATCCACACAGTGATCAGTGCCAGGGAAACAGAATTTGGGTAACTGGGCTACAAACATTGTACAAATATCCGTGAAGACTGCAGGTTTGGCTGCTCCGACTGCTCAGATGTCAAACCCTGTGTACTTCAGGATATCTCTGTATCTTGTTCTAGGTCTGTTAGCCATGGTTCACTTCAAAACATTACAGTATAGTGATTAAAAGCAGAAATTTACTTTAAATCAAAGCCTATAATGTTAAAATTATACAAATTCATGGTAGCTCATATACTCTGGCATCATAAATGACCCCACTTGGTCACTTGATAGTTGATGCTGTTCATCCATTGTGTTGATAGCACAACTAAATGTATTTTTTTCTCTTTAAAAACACCTCAACATGTAATTCAAGCAGCACTGAACACTATGACATGTTTACTGTTTTAAACTATACGCCCTCACTGTTTCCATAGGAATGAAGAGGGTAAGCAGCAGCCGGTTGTTAGTAATCAAATACATTAGATTAGTAGATCATCAGTAAGTGTGAGCACCTCTATAAAAGCAGAAGTTTTGGCATTTTGTAGGTTTGTGTGTTAACACAATACCAAGGTGGAAAGATATCAGTAATGATCTTAGAGAAGCAATTGCTGCTGCCCATCAATCTGTGAAGGGTTATAAGTCCATTTCGAAACAATGTGAAGTCCATCGTTCTACAGTGAGAAAGATTCCTCGCAAGTGGAAAATGCTTGAGACGGTTGGCAATCTTCCCGGGAGTCGACGTCCCAGCAAATTCACCCCAAGGTCAAACTGTGCAATACTCAAAGAAAGTGTAGAAAACCCAAGAACTCCCAGTCAGACTCTGCAGGCCTCAGTTAGCATGTTAAATGTTAAAGTTCATGACAGTATAATTAGAAAAAGACTGAATATGTATGGCTTGTTTGGAATGGTCTCCAGGGGGAAGTCTTTTCTCTAAGAAAGGAACATGGCAGCATGGCTTAGGTTTGCAAAGTTGCATCTGAACAAACCACAAAAGCTGTGGAACAATGTCCTTTGGACAGATGAGACCAACGTGGAGAAATTTGGCCCACAATGCACAGGGCCATTTTTGGTAAAAAACCAAACAGAGAATATCAGCACAAACACTTCATATCAGCTATCAAGCGTGGCGATGGAGGGGTGAAGATTTGGGCTTCTTTTGCAGCCACAGAACCTGACTCGACAATGAACTCAATGTACTGTACATCAAACAACACAGAGGAGTCAAATGTGAGGTCATCTGACAGCTAAATCTCAAACTGTGTGATGCAACAGGACAATGATCTCAAGCACAGCAGCAACTCTACAACAGAGTGGCTGAAAAAGAAAAGATTATACCTGACCCAGTCAAAGTCTAGACCTCAACCTGACTGACATTGTTGTTCATATCAGGTTGTATTTACCTTATTTTAAGACCTGGTAAAGACTAAATACTTTTTTTATTTTGATTTTTGATTTATTGTCCTGATATGTAAAACCTTAGAATCAACAGAAGTTGTACTTTCTTTTGACTGTGACTGTATATATAATCATTTCACGGCAATCCATCCTGTAGCTGCTGAGTAAAGTGGTGAAGAGAATTTTCCAGAGAATTTTGTGGTTGTAAAGTTGTTGGTATAAGGTTTTTTCAGTTATAATATATCTTATTATCAGTGAAAAGGTCAGAGCAGTTTATACCAATACCATTTAAAACTCTTCTTATCTGTTAAATTTGCACCTGATTTTCAGTCAGTGTGGATGATGACAAATCCTCAATGTGCTCAGGGGGGGAAAAGGGTTCAGTGACATCTGTGTGAGCTCAATTTACCTTTAACTACATGACTATTAACCTGTAAGCACTCGAGCACGCTCACAGGTGCAGCTGAGCTCTAACAGAGGGAGATGTTAAGAATGCAGAACAAGATGATGCAGGTGAGTAATCAGTGCTGCGTGACAAGACAACCCCTTCTCTCTGGGGGTGCAGTCTCTGAACCATAACCTTCAGTGAAAAGCTGTCATCATGGTGATACAAAGGGTCAAGTTTGAGTTATGTTATTCTGTTTGTGTGTGTGTGTGTGTGTGTGTGTGTGTGTGTGTGTGTGTGTGTGTGTGTGTGTGTGGGGCCCTGACCCCTCTTGTTGACACCTCACCATCTCTTTGATACCATTTGGAGTCACGTTTAGCAATGCAATTCTGAGAAATAAATGGAGAGGACTAAACTTGAACTGACCTTGGTATTTTTATATGAAGCATTTGCCATGTCTTACAGTTTATGTAGCACAGAAGAACATTTTCAATAGATTTAATTCCACTCTTTTCGTCAAACAGGTACTTTTCAATGCAATTCAATTCAGTTCAATTCAATTTTATGTATACAGCATCAATTCACAACAACAGTTGCCTCGAGGTGCTTTATATTGCATAATAAATACCTCAACAATCAGATGACCCCTTGTGAGCAAGCACTTGGCGACAATGGGAAAGAAAAACTCCTTTTTAACAAGAAGAAACATCCAGCAGAACCTGGTTCATGGAGAGGCAGCCACCGCAGCCGGCTGGGGGTGAGGAGAAAAAGAAGAGAGCACAAAGAGACGGGACATGAATGGACTAGATCTTATATAGCACTTTTTGACTTTGTTTGAGTGCTCAAAGCACTTTATACTACATGCCTCATTCACCCATTAACTTTTTTCTACATCTAAGTGTTTTCTATTTAACATTCACACTGATGAACTCATCAGGAGCAACTTGGGGTTCAAGTATTCTGCCTAAGGCATGCAGCTGGGGCATCCAGGGATCAAATCACTGACCTTTCTGATTGACAGACAACCTGCTCTGCCTCCTGAGCCACAGCCACCCCTGAACTGACAAAAGACAGCACAAAAATTAGGATAGTCTTATATCAATAACACCATACAAAGTACAATAAGCTGTGAATCAAATCAATTCTAGCTGTGTGTTTTTGGCTTGTTGCTGTACTGCAGATTTAAATTTGGGTAAGAAGACGTCTCCATGATGGTGTTAAGCAATGAAAAAACAAATCTAAACATTTAAAGAATCCAAAACCTTTGCAGTGTTTTCCATGTAAACAAATACTGTTTGCATATACACACATTTGTTAAATTACCAGTGATGCTGGAAGTTTCAGTACTGCATGTGCTAAATTTGTTATAATTAATTATGGATTGACAGCCTGTAAACATCTGCGGTGACAAAAAGAGCATTATGGGCTACAGGTCTCATATTCCCACTGAGACCACTTTAGACTTTACCTTCCACTTCTCCAGTTGCTCCTTCAGCCCCTGGTTCTTCTTGACATTCTCATGTCCCTTTTTTCTGATGCTGCTTTTAGCTGGGATGGGCACATCTATCACACCTGTTTGCTTCTTTGCTGGGGATCTGACATGAAATAGCTTCTTATCAACCACTACTATACAAAAAAACAAAAACAAAAACAAAAAAAAAAAAAACAGAAATAAAAGCAAACAAACAAACAAAATTTTATGACCATTTTCAGTTTTTGAAGCCATACATACATACATACATTGTCTTCCGCATTTCAACAAAAAGACATACAGAATGGGAAGGTGACAGTATTTGCCAGGACAATGGTCCTCATTTACTAAAATGTGCGTGGAAACATTTTTCCCCTCTACACAAAAATAATATTATTATGAGTAGTAGTATTAATTTTAAAGACTTGTGCTTAAACTTCATTAGACAGCCAGGCCTTTATTATTTGTTCATATGAATGATCAGACACACTTCTAAATTTGTTCGTAAAGTACGAAAAAACTGAAGTACGTAAATACTGAAAAATCATTAATTTGTGTGTGTTACGTGCGTACGCACTGCTCGTAAGTGAGGGCCTTTGGAACCCTGCACTCGTGCCGCTGCTGCTGGCGCGCTTTTGGACTACAAACTTTCAGTGTTATGTGTGCTCGAACGCTATTGGCGCATGGAGTGATCGATCGAGCCAATCAGAGCGAACCTTCTAACATACAGGAAAAAACTGAAGTTGTCCTGTTTCCTCGACAAGCAATGTCTGAGTTCGGTGAGTTTTATTGGATATATTTGAATTATTTTTACACAAACGCTGCTTTTTCGGTCTTATATCTCACACTGATATTTATGTATGGAGGATTTCAACGGGGGGAGACAGCTAATATTAACTTTTAGTCTGTCGCCGCCATTATACCACCGAAGAAGCGTATTCCGCCCTTCTTCTTCGGTCTTTTCTTCTTCTTCTCCTTGATATCAGAAAGTATGCACCACTGGTCCAAGTGGTAAAAGGGGTTTAGGCGCTAGCAAATGCGTCTTTGACGCCCGCTATGAAGGAGTAAAACGCAGGCTGTTTTATTAGCCTCCGAGCTAGCAGGACAGCCGGCTGCCGCGCCGCGGACATGTTAGCTGCTTTAGGAAGATGGCCATCGCTGCATGTTAGCAGCAATCTGCTGGTCAGAGATAAAGCTGCTGAGCTGCTATCGGCTAACCGTTAGCCGCCATTCCATTAGCTAGCTTTAGCTTTCGTCTCAGCTGTTTCATGTCAGACCCCCGGCAAAGATCACACACAAGGCCTGTTTTTGCCGGTGGATGCATGAAACATGAGTGGCTTTTTTTTTTTTTTTGTCATCCCTGACCCGAGTGAGATTGCCCCCGCAGTAAACGTTCCTAAGTATCGCCTAACATTAGCTCATCTTCTATCATGCATGCTGTGAAATAACTCTTATCTACGTGACTCAATAATAGCACACCGTAGAGAGGGAAATAACGATAGGTGCTTGCAGTTAAAGGCATACCACATTTCGTAGGGCCTTTAATTTAAGACTGAGGTGTAGCAGGTAAAGAAAGACCCAAACAGGTACAGCAGGGCACAGTGGGGCGTAGTTGGTGTGCCATCAACGAATAGCATAAAAACACCCCGTTCGAGTCTGAATTTATCATTGTATAGTGCAGTCATTGAAATGCAAGGAAATTCAAATGTTCAACCCTGCAGTGTTGGAGCATATTGCAGGACTTTTTTGCTTGTGTGACTTTTTTTTTTTTTTTTTTTAATCATTTTTATTTTGCAAATCAAGTTCCCAAATATGGGCCCTCACTGTTTAGGGTGAACATATATAATAAAATATATATAGGAAAAGCACATATAAACTTGAACGTTTATTTAGGAACATTTATTTTTTGACTGACACATTGGCACTTGTAGGACAGGGATGCACATACCAAAGTACAGTCCTGTCCAGTCACAGGCTACTCCTTCATGGCACTTGGTGAAGCTGCTGTAAGGTGGCAATAATCTCTAATAAGATAATGTGGCTAAACATTTACAATTTTCTTCCTTCCAGTCCTTCAAAGTTCATTCAGTGAATTGAGCATTAATAATAAATAATGATTAAATGCAGAGTGGTGTATAAACACATAGTGAAAAGAGTTGAATGAAACACTTTTGCATCATGGAAAGCCTCTAGCAGCCTAGGTCTACTGCAGCATAACTAAGGGAGGGTTCAGGCTCACCTGATCCATCCCTAACTATAAGCTTTATCAACAAGGAAAATTTTAAGCCAAATCTTAAAAATAGAGAGGGTGTCTACCAAATCCAAACTGGGAGCTGGTTCCACGGAAGAGCAGTCTGAAAGCCGAAGGTTCTGCCTCTCATTCTGTTTTTAAACACTCTAGGAACCACAAGTAACCCAGGAGTCTGAGAGCGAAGACTTGCATGGGAACAATATGATACTATGAGAGTGGGTGTGGGAGTAGGCAGGATGAAAATTCAGTTTCCTGAATTCTGGAAGAACTCTGAAGTTTGAACTACTCCAGTCCACTGCTGATTGATTAGATGGAATAATGCTACTATCTGTCACATAGCCTGATCTTTATTGATTGGCTGGGAGAAATCCACGTGGTTTTACAGCCTCACAGTGAGTCAGTTCTGATGTCCTTTTAAGTCACCAAATATGGTTCCTCACCCAGTAAAGGGTTATCCTAGTACTGTGTGTTTCACTTTGGAATACCTGTGACATATCAATCCCCCGTGTTGCTAAAAACTTAAAAACCAATAAGTGATTACCAGTGTTTCTGTGTGTTCTTTATATCTAATATCTTTGTTTATATTTGTAAATAAGCTGTAATCAACAGGATTTACAAAGGGGTTATATATAAAATAAAGAAATGACCTGTTTTGCAAGTATCTTTATGACTCTGCATTATTGTACCTACTCTGTGTTCTACATTGTAATCAGTCCAGTCCTTCTTGACCACTTAAATATCTTCATAGAACTATTATGTTATATTTGTTTATGATCTCTTGGCCAGATCGCTTTTGAAAAATACATTTTTAATGTCAGTGAGACTTTTTAATTGGATAAATAAAGGATATATAAAAGTAATTGACAAAAACTGATTGCAGCTTCTACCTTGTCACAGGAATGTTCTTTCTGGCTCAGAATGACTTGATTAATACGTGAGAGAGATGTTTGACAGATTATAGGTCAACAAGTCATTTACAACAGTGTAAATACCAGCAATCACTTTTTAAACACCGGCTACATCATTTACTCTGTGTGTGTGTTTATTATTATACTTATTATTTTCACCAGGAACGTTAAATAAAAACTAGGAGTGCACCCAGTCTATGATATAAAAAAATAAAGTATAATAAAGGATTTTTTTATTGTTCATTTTGATAATAAGTGGAAATGTTAAGAGTAAGGCCAACCCGCTTACTCCATGAGCATTTTTGAGTATGCCTTCTTGTGGCCTTGTGAAATGTCATCAGTTGCAGCCTAGCCTTATTATACAACATACCCCCTCTGCACTGCACAAAGGTGTAACCATCGATATCCTTTCATCTTTCCATTACAGGCTATTATACTTTGCACAAATGCAAAGTTTTTTCCCCCTTCTGAACAGACACAGTGTACCATATTTTTATCTTTAATATCCCCACCCTGTATTTACACTATGCGCCAAAAAAAAAATTATTTAGATTTTTTTTAATTGCTATTGTAGCAAGGTGCCTTTGAAAAGAAGGGGGATTAAAAAAAATCTTATTGGCTTTTTACCCAGTTTTTGTTAGCGCTTAGGAAGTACGGTGACACTATGGTTAGCACTGTTGCGTCACAGCAAGAAGGTCCTGGGTTTGAATCCACCATCTGGCTTGGGCCTTTCTGTGTGGAGTTTCATGGTCTCCCATATCTGCGTGGGTTCTCTCTGGGTACTGCTTCCTCCCACTGTCCAAAGACACGCAGTTAGTGGGGTTAGGTAACAAGTGATTCTAAATTAACTATTAGGTGAGTGCGAATGGTTGTCTGTCTCTCTGCGGTTACCCTGTGAGAGAGTGGTGACCTGTCCACCTGTTTATGCTTACAGTAAGAAGAGGTGTAGTTGTTGTATCCATTGCGGCGCTGCCTCCAGCTACAGTTTAACACACCGTTACCTGAAGTGCTGATACAGGGCAGTATTGATGTCTTTTCACCGTAAGCTTGGTGACAGCCCTGTGACATGGGTTTTGTCCCATCTCGTTTTCCATTATCTAATGATGGAAAATAAATTTCATTTCAGCGTCTGATTGCAATCCTCTGATGTGTTTGCTTGTCGTAAATTAAAAAAGTTTAATGAAGCGCTTAAGACCAATGTTAACTGTGTTAATAACTACAGGCTTGTTTTAAAAATGAAATAATCAGCTGCATTTTTAGTTTAGTAAATCCCATCAGCATCGTAGCAGGGAGGCTGCGCTGAAAGTGCCTACAGCGGGTGCTTTGCTAAAGCAGTCACAGTTTCTTTAAAGAATGCTCTGGTTTGTAAGTGTTTCCCAAGGTTGCTGCTTACGCAGGGCCACCTTTTCACATCCAGTGAAAATGTAGCTGCATTTATATTAAATGCAGTAAAGTGCACTGATGCTTTTGAACAGTCTGCCCTGCTGGCACTGTAAACAAACAGTAACTTCATGTATTTGCTTGACACTTGCAGCTTCTAACAGCTATATTTAGAATTAATTTACATTACATAATTACCACTAGCAGCACCGCTTGCCCTGACCCTTATCAATACTTTGGTACTGGTGAGTCTGGTACCGGTACTAATTTAATACCGGTCTTAGGTACCTATCCTTATTTATGGGATGTCTCATCAAAACAAAATCTAATTATATCGCCTGTATTAACCTTTATATTTCCTCCTTGTCTGGCAATTAAAATGATAAACCATAAAGTGTGTTGTTGAATTGATGTGTTTCAGAGATGGAGATCTGTGCCTCTTAGTGTGTTTCTTTTATGTGTAAGGTCTTTTTTTTTTCTTTTTTCAAAGAGGAGCTTTGCTTGTGGAGTGTGAGGTCTAAATGGTATCCTGTGAGTGGGAAGGCTTACAGACATAGTGTTTTGGTTATTACATTCGACAGCAGTGTGAGCTAGACTGCACCACCAGTGGGTCCAATTACAGAACATATCTAATTGATGTTGGAGCTGAACACCAGCTCAGGCCATGAAATGGCACAGAGAGAGAGAGAAAGACTTGGCAAGGTCTCCACCTGAGCAGCAACCTGCATGGTCAAAATAACAATTAGCTCTGCTCAGCGCATGGTGAGTCATCTTGGCAATCCCACAGTTTGCATACTGGCAATTGTGTCCAAGCTGCTGTGTTGATTATATATGCAGACACTTCCTTTCATCAGAAGAGGGCAATGTTCACAACCTAACTCCATATGTAAAGCACTGGTGGATGGGCATCTGTATTAGACTCACGTTGTGATGTTTCTTATTCAAAGCATGCATTAGTTTTGTGAACTGTTGCACTTTTATCAAAATCAGCTTTGCACTGCTGCATCTCTCATGAAATGTTTTTGATTTCCCATCCCCCGGCAGCCATGGAGAATTCGTCCGTGTACATGTGCTTCCCCTGCTACCAGGAGTTTAACACCCTGGAAGAGGTCCTCAAGCACCAGTTGACATGCACCGCTGGTGATGAGCAGCCAGACGCATCTGGAACCAACCCCGTTGCTGTCCCGATGCTGGAGACACAGGTAAGCAGTGGCACAGTCACTACTATGCCATTTTTGTTGTGTGACTGTCACTTTGAATTTTAGGTGCAGAAAAAGGTGATTAAAACCCTTAAATTATGACAGCGTGGCCTGAAATAACCATGTGTGATCACATAAAAGCCTGTGAATCATATCTGGAGAATGACTTTGAAGTGACACATATAACTTTAGTCATAAATTCACAATGCTCTGCTACTTATCAAAGTAATTGTGACCTTGGTCAGAGCACTTAAGATGGTGTTGTTTGTGATTATTTACTGACTCGTTTCAAGGTGCTGCTGTGTATTACTGTCTGATTTATGTGTACACTGACATCATAATTTTAATCTCAGCGTAACAAGTAGGTCTTTTTGAGTGAAAATTAGCAGTAATATATGCCAGCAATGATTTAGGGTTGTGTCATTTTCTCTTGTTTGCCCATAAATGACGCTAAAATCACAGTTTATTATAGTTTTCTATTATGTAACTACTTTGTTGAAGTTACTTGCTAAAGAGAAAAATCTCCACATTTTGGCACTCGCTGTTTTTCTGTTTTATTGAATTAGGACTTATTTTAGACCCCTAACATTTATCCTGATGTCCTCCCAGCAATTGTGTATTAAAGGGGATATATCATGCTTTTAAATCCTTCCTTTTCATATATAAATCATTCACTTGTGGTCTATATAAAGTA
>JAVDPK010002960.1:211716-237317 GCA_034780415.1 Cichlasoma orientale
ATGGCGGACACACAGTTACGTCGCATCAGCGGGCCGAACCAGTCAACGAGGTATCTATGTATATATATCTATGGTTCCACTCCACCATGTTCAGCCATTTTTGTAGTTTGATAGCAGCGATACGATTGGCTACCGGCAGAGAAACAGGCACTTCGAAGAGGCTCTGATGCCGGGGGGCGATGTAAGTAATCGTGTGGGTTAATACACCCAACAACCGAACATTTTGACTCGTCTACTTGCAACTTTGGCATAACCGAACTTGGACTACAAAATCGCTGCAAGAAAAAATTGCCGGATTCACGAAATTGGTTAGCCGGAGTTCCATGACCTTGTTTAGCAGTTCCACAGCAAATACTGTGATGTAATGGACAAGAAAACGTAACAGGGAATAGAGAAAACTGAACAGACTGAAAAATATGACCCAAAAAGAATATAAACTTTATATTCTTTTTTGGTATCTTCATATTATAAAGATATCTACGCAGCACTGGGAGAGAATAAATTAAAAATTTCTGAACTCCTAGACACTCAAAGTACACAAAAAATGTGTTTAAGGGCTAAAAAAAAAGTGGATTTTGCATGATATGTCCCCTTTAAGGTAAGATGATTATTAAACACTTCAACCACTTCCTGTCTAGTAATGAGAAAAGAACACATTTGCATGCTGTTCGTCTGAGTACTGAGTCACTAGTGAGGCAGACATGTTTGGCTGTGCTAAAAGTAGATTAATAATAGACTGTTAAACTTTATATGTCAGAATGAAAAACAAAACATGCTGTGTGTTCTGGATAAACTCTCATAGTCTGTACTTATCAGACTGTGGGCTGAGCTCTGTTCTGAAAGTGTTAGTGTATATAAGATTTTCTTTTAAGCCAGAGCGTATATTTCTACTTAATGGTGAAGTTATGTGATGCAGTAGCTGCAGGATTAAAAGAAAATGTGCCAGAATTGCTTTATTTTTTAGCTTTAATTGAATAAACCGCAGTAGAGGAAAGCAGGAAAAATGGAAGTGGAAGAAGAGGAGGACGTGATGAAAGTGGCAGGCCAGATTGACGTCCACGATGCTACATTTACGTGTTATTCAATGAGGCCGGTTGAATCACCAGAACAGTCTGTTTTCTTTTTGACCACCCTACCCTTTCGCTTCTGTGGGTGAGCTTTGCCATCTATGCCACCGTTTTTTGTGTTTTCCTTCTGTATTGTGTTTCGTCTTGTATGTTAATACTGCTGTTGTTTTCATTCTTTGGCTTGAAGGGCATTTTAGAGGCCTGCAGATATTTACATAATGCACTGTATTCACTGTTTCTTACGGTGTGCTTTTAGGTTGGAAAATACTCTTTGGAAATGCATTAGTTCTCTGAAGATGCTTTTTGAATTTCAGATTTTGAAAGTTGCATAATGAAAAGAGTTATTCCATTTAACTTTGACATGTTGAGCTGAGTTGTGGTGTAGCTCCCACTTTTTTTTTTTTTTTTTTTTTTTTTTTTGCTATGACAGCTTCAGAAAACCCGCAGGGTTAAAAGAAGCCACTGCCCCTCGTTTAGGAGTAGGGCACAAATGTCAAAGCTTGAGCCTGGACTTCTATCCTTATAGTCTTCAACACACGTCCATAAAACGTGGCAGTACTCATGACAGACAGATTGCATTCTGAGTCGCCAGCGGGAAGAAGAGCATGAGAAATGCATCGGTCAGTGCAAGTCTTTCTCCTGATGGATCGTTCATTGGCCTTCTCATAGATGAATCAGTTGGAGAAACTCTATAAAACCCGCGTACCTTATGGCTTCCTGGCCCTTGCTTTGCAGTAAGTGGGTTTATTGCAGGCACCCTCGCTGCATTAGCCAGATTATCATAATTTCTGTTCACATAATGTGACACTGATAAAACATGGCCTATACTCTGAGTGTCCTTCTAGTTTTTTTCTGTGCCATATCTGGAGAGGTTGCCAGTTAGCATGCTGAAGCCAAGATGGAAGATTTATAGAAAGGTTAATAGATCTTTTAAATGGCTTTGATGCATAAAATTTCATTTATAGATGAGAGTGCATGTGGAGTAGGACCCTCCAGCTCATGTCTTGTGTTAGATTGCTTGGACAAAGAACTCATTCTATGTGTTTAAATTGACTCTTGTACTTATGATTAAAAAAAATATATATATCCTGGTGAGTTCAAAATCATCATCTTTGATCCTGATTGATCGTTACTTTCTGTGCTTATTCAGTGTAGACAAAAAAGCAGTCAGTGAATACATGAATTAACAAAAACATCCATGGAACTTAAAGAAACACATTCCTCACTTGTAACTAAAAGACATTTTAAACCATTAACCTCGTTCTTCTATAATGAGTTGCACTTTAAATGCTGCTTGACTGTGCGGCACCGCGCATTATGAACACTGCACATTACACTCCAAACAGACAAACAAAAAAAAAACAACTTGATGTTAAATATATAGCCTCGCATTATGAAAGATGCTCGTTGCTCTACAGTTCACGACACGCATCAAAACGATACAATACAAACATCTATCCATGTTCTTTCGCTTATCCGGGGCCGGGTCAAGGGGGCAGCATTCTAGAGCGTCGCTGGGTCTTCGTATAGCTATGACGTAACCTACATAATTGGCCGATGTTGTTGCTGGCGTTCACGCTTGTGCATTGCGTGTGTTAACTACCCTTCGGTCGAGTCCCAGTGTTTTACATATGGTGCCAGACAACAGAAACATAAAATGCTGGGATTTTTTCCCCTTCTGGGTCCCACTCTTTGCTGTGGTCAGTTTTTTAAGGTGCAAGCACATTTGACCCTCCAGTTTTTTCGCTTCTTTGTACAAACTTGGGGAAGTAGCCGGAAATGCAGAGAAGGAAGGGTGTTTTTCGGGAGGCGCGCTTCAGGTTACGTTGTAAAACTTCAAAAATAACTAACGATATTAGACCTAATAAAAATATCAGGCCAAGATTAACAGAGTTATGGCATTTTTCTAAAACGATGTCAGGGCTTCAGCTCCATCTGGTGGTAGATGGCTGCATAACATTTAGGACAAACATTTACTGGCACTTGGCATCAATTAAAATCTTAAAAAAAAATAGTCTAACCAACTAGTCCATCTGGTACTGCCTGGTGACAATAGCGACGACTAGTTGACTAGTCGTGCACATCCCTACTTGTAACACAACATGATGTCTGGCGTTTACTGCAGATTTTTGTTTGACATATTCAGTTATATAATATATATTAATTCTGTAGTAGGAAAAACTGCAGGTCTCACAAACCACATTAGTTTTACAACATTGTGAAGTTGTAGAGGAAACACAAACATGCAAACATTTGAAGATTGTTGCTTAACCCTTTATTTACCACAGGCCCACTGGCGGGCCTGTTAACTTCAAAAGTGCTGCCATTCACGGACTTCCAGCAATAATCACCATAATAACCCTATGTTGGGTGGGAAGTGCAATTACTCAGCTTTCAGAAACCATTTGAATTTTTCCAATAGTACAAACGGTCGCGCAATTATGGTAATTCGAAGTGCGTTTGATCTGATGTCTCAGCGGTGATACCATCGGTGTTAACCAGCTGTTCACGGCAAGTAAGGGCAGGTAACAGGTGCATCGATGGTGATCGCCTGCTGTTAAAGGGTTAAAGAGCACAAACACAAAATTATACTTTGAAAAGACAATGAGATTGGCTTTAAAATGTGAGTCAAACGGTAATTAAAGGCAGTATGTGTATTTTGTTTTTACTTATTCTTATATACAGTGTTCATGCACACTACCAAAACCAACTTCGTAATATTGTAGGGGATCCACTCATAGCGTTAAAAAAAGCTCTGATCTGTCAGGGCATGGACACAGGGCCTCTGGGGGTTGCCTACACTGTCTGGCAGTGAATCCCGTGGTTTGCAGGATGCTCAATCGGATTGGGATCTGGGGAGTTTGGAGGCCGGGTCAGTGCCTTGAACTCTTTGCCTTGTTTCTTGAGCTATTTCTGAATAGTTTTTGTAGTGTGGTGGGGTGTGTTGTCCTGCTGGAGGGAGGTTTCTGTTATTGGAGAGTGCCATTGTGATCTGAAACAGTGTTTGGGTGGCACAGTAGCATCCACATTAGGGGTATCAACAGTTATTCTTAATTTGATTATTGTTAATTGAAATGAGAGATTTGATTATGAAAAATCAATACTTGTGGAAAAATCAGCACTGTCATCTGCTTCTTTGTCTCCCGAGCTACCCAGAATGCGAAGCTGGATTTCCAACACTAAAGTTGTTTGACTCAGTGCTGCTGCATACTGTGTGAGTCAAAGTCAGAACAGTGGGATTTTTGAATGAAAGTTTTGGCCACATTTGACAGCACTAATCCACATGAATTCCAGAAGCCAAGGTTTACCAGCAGGATATTGATTTTAATGAGATCATCTGTGTTATTCATTTTGCCTACCAGTGGTTTTAATGTTGTGGGGTGTGTGTATGTCGTGTGTGTGTGTGTGTGTGTGTGTGCGTGCGTGTGCGCGTGTGTGTATGTTGTAAACAGCCAGACCACATCTGAGGGTGGTCTTCAGTTCTCAGATTCCAGAATACAACAACAAAGAAACTACAAATCATTACAACATGTGAAACATGTTGAACAGCTGTGATTGAGGCAGCTCTTGATCCCTTTAACCTCGACCTTGATGCGCTGTTTTTATCATTCAAATTCGTGGAGGGAGCAAATGTACATCCTTGTGGAGTGACCCTTCCAACCCCGATGGGCTTTTTGATTGTTATCAGCCAGGCTGAGGCCTTATCTTGGCTGTCTGGAGATCTCAGGGGATCCTTGGCTCTAAGCATACACTGTTTTAATTGACCTCAGTACCCCAACAGTGTATTCTCATTCCTCATCTACCAGCAAGCATAAAACTGAAAAAACAAAGCATGTTGCATTGACTTGCATTGACAAGTCATTTTGTACAAAGAGAAAAAAAAACTCTTCTTTTTTCCTTTCTTGTCTTTGCAGCAACATATAATAAATATATCAAAGACAGAGGAAATCCCAGAGGAAGTTCAAGCAGGAGATCCCTCTGTGCAGCCTATGGAAAGTGCTCCCTCTCAGGATGCAGTCAGTGGATCGTCAGACCAGCCCAGGATCCTCTACCAGTGTGGGGATTGTGATGAACTTTTCAAGAGCCTTGTACTTTGGCAGCAGCACCGTAAAGAAGGAACATGTCAGCAATCTGCCTCTGAGAGCAAGTCAAAACCAGATTCAGAGACTATGCCAGAGACCTCCTCAGACCAGAGTGCAGCCTTATCTTTATATTCAGTTGTTGATTCTTCTTTCTCACAGAGTGAAACTAACAATGGCATCAATTCAGAAGCAGTTGAAAAAGCTCTGCATGAGCTGGAGAGGCAGGAAGGTACAGAGACCACTTCATCTCAGAGCTCTGATCCTCCTGCTTCTGAGATAGTTTCAGTCTCAAATCTAGATGATTCATCTCCCAAAAAAAGAGGGGCAAACAAAAAGCCAAAGCCTGAACCAGTGCTCTTGTGCGTAGACTGCGGTTCATGCTTTGGCCTGGTGTCTGAACTAGTGGCCCACCGCAAGACCCAGCACGGCTTTGAGGAAGCTCTGCACCGCTGCTCGGTGTGTGGGGAAAGCTTTCTAAACACCACTCTCTTCCTCTATCACCGAAAACAGCACCGACAGAAGGGCGAGGAAAAGGCTGTAGAGGTTACAGAGGTTTTTACTCAGAGCAATGGTGCAGATGAGCAGGACCATGATGCGCCTCCTTCCTCCACCAGTGTCGAATCCACTTTCACACAGCCTGAGCTGTTCATGTGCACCCTTTGTCTTCAGAGCTTTAGCGATGAGGGAGGGCTTGTTACACATCGTAAGCAGAAGCACAATCTTAATGAGCCTCTACACGCCTGTGCCTACTGTGATTTGAACTTCATGAACACCACCCAGTACCTGTATCATTGGCGGCAGCACCGCTTCATGTCAGTGACAGAGGTGGTTGTTGGGGAGGGAACTGGTGTTGAAGCAGCTACCACTAAACCTCAGGATAGCCCACAGAGCACAAAGCGACTGCTTTCTTCACCTGTTTCAGCTGGTGAATCAGGTTCTCCCCTTTCTAAGAGAAGCAGGCCTTCATTCAGGATCCTGAGTGCTAATGCACTTAAAGGTAAGTTGATTTTAGTATTTTAAAACCCTATTTGGAGAAAACAAGGCAGTAGTTGCAGTACATTTTTGGTTTTCAACAAGCATTTCTTTTCTTTGTTCAGGAAACAAGAGTTTAGACATTAAAGAAGAATTAGAGGGCAGCACTGGAGCAGACTCAGACAACACCAATCACCCTCCACCTGCCAAGCTGCTGCAGGATTGGGCTCGAACACCACTCCCACACGTGTGCCCCTACTGTGGCAAAACCTTCACCCGACGCGTCTTCCTCCGCACGCACGTCTACAGCCACACTGGAGAAAAGCTCTTTACCTGCAAGGTGCCAATCAAAAAAATTCAATCAGAATGTCTCTTTCTTGAGCCTTGGGAATGATTTGCATTTTTGTTGTGCAGCTGGCTTTGATGAGATGATGTAATGCTTTGAAGTGAAGGCTGACACCTCTAGCCTCATTATGTTTGACAGATTTCTTGGTGTCTTTGCACAATGATGTCTGTTTTTTTTTTTTTTTTTATTTAAACAATAGAATCTGCGCAAATGTAGCTATGAAAATGTCCATAAAAGTTTGAGTGTTTCTGAGCAAATTACAGATTTGTTTAAACTAAAAAGAGGCTGGTTTCTACAATAGAAAACTGGTGAAGTAGAAGGGGAGCAAAACTATTTTTACACAACACAGTTATTGTTTTTTTTTTTTTTTTTTTTTGTAAATTTGTGAAAAATTTCAAGAAATGTTTATTTAAAACATCTTGGTTGGAGTTCTCTTACCTCTTTTCATTTCAAAAACAGGATATGTGACTTGCTCAGAGGTGTCCATACCTTAACATTCAACTGTGCACAACTTCATTCTCTTCCAGAAACTACTTAAAACTGTTGGCACTAATCCTGGTTATTGTTTTTGTGAAGGTCTGCACAAAGTCCTTCACCAATTCGCAGAGCCTGCTGCGCCACAGCATGAGCCACACGGGCAACAAGCCCTTCAGCTGTGATGTTTGTGGCAAAAACTTCTCCCAGGCAGCCACCCTGAAGAGACACCAACGCATTCACACATCGACACTGCCTCGCCGCAAGCGTGGACGCAAACCAGTACGGTCTCCACCATTTATTATTTATTGAACTAGCTCTCTAATTGAGTTTTTTTAATTTCCAAAATCTTTTAAAATAATTTTAAAAAAATCTGATTATTTATCAACTTTTTGTAAGTGCACATGATTGTCAGAGATGTTGGAAGTGATTTTGATAGTAAGTGAAATGGTAGATAAAATATTTTGTAATAAAAGCTACATTTAAAAGAATCACTGTGAATAGCTTGCTGGGGAAACCCTTTTTATTAACACTGATTGTTGTGCCTCTCACTGCAGGTGTGTAGTTTGGACAACGAAGGAGCTGCTCATCTCTTCCCTTGTCCTAACTGTCCTTCACGCTTCAACACTGAGGATCAGCTTAACCATCACAAGTAATAACACCTTTCTGGCTTTTTTTTTTTTTTTTTTTGGGAACTTGTATTTGCAGGTGTTTGTGTAAATAACTAGAACGTGTCAACTAGAACGCTGATGTCAATATTCAATCAAAATTGTTTACCAAGTAACTACATTAAAATTACATTTCCAAACAGAACGCAGGACAGGATTTAGATAAACCTCCCTCCTGCCAGAAGCTGTAAGAGCTGAGCCGTGTCCGACCACTGAGCAAGACCTTTAAGCTGTGTAGCAAACACACTGAGATGTCTGTGTGCCCCTGAGCCACATATGATTGACAGACGGAGGCCCAGTAAATTAAGATGAGAACGATAACTGCACAGAACTTTAGAAAGAGCCTGGTCATGTCCTACCTGGCTGAACAAGGGGAAAGGATGTACACTACTGTGTGTGTGTGTGTGTGTGTGTGTGTGTGTGTGTGTGTGTGTGTGTCTGAGTGTCTGACTTAATATAATGTAGAGTGCATACCTGTTTGTGCAGGATTATGCTCTCATGATTGTGAATATTTTTAGGAAAATATATCAAATATTGCTCTTCCTTGTTAAAACCAAAAGCTTCACCAAAAGCTCATCAAGAGTTAACCTTTTAATTGTCTGGATGTTACTTCAACCAGTGAACCAGTTTCTGTTGAATTATTGGGGGGAAATCAACTTCAGTTTACGGGTTAATAAGTAATACTTCTGATTTTGTTTTTTGATGATCAGTAAAATGGTGGAAAATGAGGGGAGAAAAAAACTGTGTCTGAGATGACATCCTCAAGTTCACTGGTTTCTTTGAAAACCTCTCTAAAACCTGAACAATCTCATTTTTGAAAACTGTTAACTCAAGGTTCTTTACCACTTTTACTGCGAGCTTTAAACAGCAACACACTCTTTTTGTGAGCACGCACTATGCTAAGACCTTGAGTGAAGATTGTTGCGTTCTTTTTTTTTCAATAGTCCCAAGTTCAGAAATAAACGTTCATGCATAAAAGATACTTGGTTTCCTTTCAGAAAAGATGAAGGTATCAACTTCTCCTAAAGCTCCCAGCAAGAAAAAAAACCAAGAGTATTTCCAAAATATTAGAGTATCTTTTTAAAGAAGGAGAAGGGTATGGAAGTCTTAGAGAGTTAAGGAAGATGCAGCATACAAATATGTCTCATTTGCATGTAAAATGACTTAACATGCTCATCTTAGTCTGATTGACAGATCAGTGAATCAACCAAATGTTTTAGCTCTGGCCAGTATATACCTACTTTTAACACTGATAGTCTACATACGACATGACCCCTGCTCATCAAAGAACATTTGTCTTGGAGAGGTGGACTTGACTCGGATTTTAATCCTTTCCAGTTGCCTTGAGGTCAGCTATCCCTAAAATATTGAATTCTGTTCTCACTGAACAGGGAACAGAGAGACTCTGGCCTTGGAGGGTCCTTGCACATAACCTCTAGTGTCCTGTTTTACTTTAAGTGACTCGTCTGGTTAAGAATATTTTCAGAAACATTACCTAAAGCAGTAACATCATGGCAGTGTAATACAGATACTTGTATGTATGCAATATTTAGCGAAGAGTAAAGTTGTGGAAACTAAAACATCATCCCTGTTTGTTCTGATTATGAGAAGCTGCACAAGGAAGAAGTATTTTTTTTCTCCTTGCTGTAAAAACAGGCCTGATGCAGGAGTAGGTGAATACATCCTAGCACTTCTCTCCTCCCCTAAGGCTATACCCTGTGTAACATTATGCAATGGATAAATATAGTCTTTCATGTCTGACCCTGACTCCTCCCAGTTTACTGCTGTTCTTTTATCTCCTGCTGTTTGTACACTATGCTGGTACCCCGTATTTGACCTGATGTACAGCTAAGTACATACAAGGTGGCATATTAAAACCAAAACATGACCTTAATTACACCTTTTTATGTGTCTCTGAATTAGACCCTCTTAAATATTTATATTGGGAGCTATAATTATTTAATTGTATATATGATTATGTTCTTTGCCTTTGAGGTAAATGTTTTTGACTCTGTTTGACTGTAGCATTAAAAAAAAGGCACATTGTGTGTTTTCTGTGCTTCTGAGGTCTTGAAACTTATGAATACTTCTGTGTTTGAACAGATTGCTCCACACCAGCCACCCGTTCCCTTGCTCCGAGTGTGGAGAGGCCTTCAAACGCAGGAAAGACCTGGACCTGCACTCCCTCATGCATCAAGGTAAGAGTTCAAGACTTGGACTGGTATTTTATATTTTTACGATTTTTATGGTTAGCAGGCTCTGGCCTGATTTTCTTTTTATATTGATTTTCTTTTGTGATATTTACATTGTATTGACCTTATTCTTTGCCTGATCTAGCGCATTTCCGCCTTGCATCATATTTTTATTGTACTTCCATTTTGGTGAGCAATCTTTTTTACCATTTACTTGTAAAACATTAGTCATTGTTTGTACAGCTTACTCTGTAAAAGGATGACATAACTGGAGGAAGAGAGAGGGTTTTTTTCTTTTTTCTTTTTTTTTTTTTTAAATCAAGTGTTTTAAACACTCTTGGTTCTCTGCACACACAATGCTATGGAGCGCTCTACGATTTACATCTATCAATGCAAAATGAAGAAGCTAAACTTAAAAATTCTGTGAAAAAAATTGCCATTTGTTTATTCATTTCACTTCATCAATGGGAACAGCACCCTTTGATAATGTTCATCTCGTAAACTCCTGAAAATAATCTGATCCCAAGACGGATCAAATACTGAGAAGCTGTGCTGCGCTGTGTAACCTAAAATCAGATGCCATTCAAAAAGAAGCAGAAGGAAAAGTTTAAATAAGACACTACCAGTGCTACAGCTGACATATAGATTTAAATCAAGCAGTGTTTTTTAAATAAAATTAATTATATCCCTTTATTTGTTTTTACAATAAAATACTTCTAGTCTGTGGTTAGATGAGAACCAAACCAAAACACGGGTGCAGCTTTGACACCTTTGCTTAAAAAAAGGGGGGGACAGCTCTGCCACCTTCTGGTCAGATGTAACTTATTGTATTTTTTATGCTTACTGTGACCTTGAATGAATATGATTATTAGTGTGTATAAATAAATATAATTAATCACTTTTTTCATTTGATTGTTTTATAACCCTAACCCTGAGCACATTAAATATTATTTTCAGAATTAATTTGAGAAATAAATCACACTACTAAATGTAAGCACTTTAGCATTTCTCGTAACAAACGCGCAATCATTTGTAAGACGGCATTCGTTAGGAAAACGAAAGCTATCTTACGCCACGGCAGTCTAATTATGTGCCTGCATTAAAGGATCCAGGGTTTATTAAAATGTGATATTTATAAAATTAAATATGTATTAACCCTCGTTGGCAGGTTTACAGTTTCAAATTTTCCTAGAATATCACTCCGTGGTAACCTGTTCTCGAAATGCTGACTTGATCTGATCAAGCACCACAAAGGCACCAGAAAACATGCTGTGTTTTGGCCACCTGTTTGTTCTATCATGTTCTTCATGAATCTTGGGCTGTGTAGGCAAAGGCATCTTCTGCCACCACTGTCTTCAGTGCCTTCTCTTCCACAGAGACCAGCATGAGGCATACCTCATCTCTCTGAATGTCCAGGCTTGGACCTAGACTAGAGCCTGTGCTTTCTGTTACCAGCTTCGGTGCTCAGACCCCAGAAAGGTTGATCGTGTTTGTGGGAATACTGCTGTTCCACAGCATTACCCTCTCCAAACAAGTTCTTCTCAGTCTGGTGGTGAGGAGTTTACAGTCAGCTTGGTGGTCTGACCACATAGATTATGCTTAGACCAGCTCAAGTTGTGGTTTGTCAGAGGATGAACAAGATAGTCAGTGTCATGGCCAGCTGGCACAGTGGTAGTATACCGGCAGACCACTACCGTGGCAACATTTCGGGCTCTGTTTAAAGTGGTCTATGTGGGTGATATCTGGGCTGCAGGTAGTTGTTATTACCGCGCACTTTTGTTCGGTTCTCTTGTTTGGGTGAGACCGTTTCTTTGGCTAAATTTGTTCTTACTGGCATGTCTGACCTGCACTCGAGTGCACGTGGTCAGACTTCAGTTTAGCAGCTGCTCTGTGAGCTGTACATCTAAGTCCCATACTGTTGACTGAAGGGGAAAGAAATATTATGTGTATCTGAAGAAGAGGAACAAGATGCAACACCACACATCTGGGCTTGGTGAAGAGTGAGAAGATGACTGTAAGTGTATAAGTGCAGATAGATCTTCACATATCTCATTACAGGTCATCTGCCTTAAAGGTGTGAATAGCTGCTTTAGTCAGGAAACTCAGGGGCATTATATCCCTCTTGGTGTCAAAGAGCCTTCTACACACGAGATACTACAAAGTAATTCAGAATATCTTTCATATGTGATTTCAAGCCATTTCTGCATGCCATCCTACCAGTCACTGGTTATTGGTGGATGTAGATGTTCATTGTTGACAGCTACATTAGCTAGCAAACAGTTTTGGCCCTAAATTGGAGGATCATGCACAATTGTCTTTGAACTGGAGATGTAAAATGGGCAAGGCAGCATACGGTGAACACAATATCTCACTTCTGCTCTATTGATGTGTTTTTGTCTCAGTGTGGCCCTTCATCAGTGAAACAGTGAGGAATTCTGGTGAACATACCAAGAACCCAGATGGCCACATGTCTCATTGTAAAAGAAGCCAATTAGAGATGATTTTCATATCATTACAGCATGTAGAATAATGCAAACTCTGCCAAAAATGACCCCAACTGTTTGTTTCTTGTTTATTTACAAACAAATGCCCATGGTATATGCCTTGTTCTGTGCATTAGGTCAATGGCTTTCCATTGATTGGTGTGCCATGTGGAGTGGAGGAGTAAGGTGGAGGCAAATGAATTGGGTCAACATGTTGACACTTCATCTTAATCAGGAGGGTGTTGGCACAGCAACCTCATTAGTTAAGCTTGAAGAGTCAGCGTGCAGCAGGGGTCAGAGGTACGTGGCTCCTCCAAGAAAAATGATTGGAGAGATTGATCTATTGATCCATCCAGGGCCATAGGCTGAGATTGCCCTTATTAAAGGTTTAATTAGAGGGTCTCAATTGGGAGTAGAGTGGATCACCCCCACTGGGACAGACGGTGCAGATGGTTAGCAAATTGCAAGATATTGGCATGGTGGCCTGTGGACTTAATGATGAACCATCAGTGTCAGCAGTTTCCCATCCAGATTTTTAAAAGCTACCCAGTGAGTGAGGAAGTTGGGTTTACTTTGCCAAAATGTAACCAGGGCGCAAGTTGAGATGAATCAATTAGACGATGAATAATCTAAATGAAATAAGATGAAGGTGCAAAAAATTTAGGGCCCATACTTTACAGTTTTATAATGTTTTATAGCTCAAATAGCTAACGAAATAATCAAGAAAATTATTAGCTGATTAATCAAAAAATAATAACGTGTATAAATGATTATTTATACAAGAAATAAAATTCTTAATAAAATTATGTGTGACCAGTTGACTAGGCCTGTTGACTAGTCAGCAACAGCAATACTAGTCGGTTAAACGTATTCATTTTTTATTTATTTACATCTTAGATGTAATGCAGCCAGCTGGGGCTGCAGAGAGATGGCAACACCTTTCTCTCTGATAGGTTGTAAAGAAGCAACTTGGAAAGTAAGAGAGATGACAGCATGGTAAACCAGTGCAGTTCTGCGGTACCTTAAAAAAAAAAGTGTGACGTGTGTGCAGTGCTATGCATGCCAGAAAGTGCCACACATTTTGGTGTCATTTAAAATACTATTTGGTTATCAAATAATGGGATTAGAGGTTTCAAATAGCTCTTGAATACATGGAGTATTTGTGCAGACAGCGTTTGACCTCATCCATTAGATTGCTCCCTTTTGACTGTTATCTGAGTGTGTTTTAATAGCTTAGACTAGTCAATTAATTTCATTTACATTTCTTCTGTCAGTCAGCCAGTACATTAGCCGCTGGGAACATCTCTAATGAAAAGTTCTCAGAGCCCAAGGTAATCAAATTGTTTGTGTAACACCAAATCCAATAATTTTTTTTATTATAATGTGATATAATTGGCAGACATGTTGAAATGCACTTGGTTACATTTTTTTTATTCCATTTGCAGACTTGATTGTAATACCTTAACTTAGCTTTTCTCCCATTCTGATTACTAAACTGATATCAATACTCGTTTGCAGAAGTTTAAAGTTTCTATGTTCAGGATCATTTTTTATTTTGTAGCGGCGTAATATTAAACAGTCAGACTCATTGACTTGATTGAATGCACTAAAAGTTAATAAACTGTTCTTTAAAATGACATTGATGAAGTAACTCTTTTTAATGGTGATCGGTTACATCTGGCCAGTACTCAGTATATTTAATGAGGTCCGGCCTGATGTCAGCCTGGCACAGAAAAGAGCAGCAACTCGTCACAGCTGACTTCAATAAATGTTAGCTGCTTTTGTTGTCTTTGTGAATCATAAAATGGACTGCTGGTCATTTTTTTAATAGGCATGCTAAACCACAGGTTGTTTTAACACTCTTTACAACACAAGTTTCATGTTCTGCATCTTTTGGCACCCGTTTGTCGGGTTGAAATCATAAACATTAAACAGAGGCCACATTATTTGTTGACTCTGGCTGCAATTGACTGTTTGGCCACTGTTGCCGATTCTGTATGTACCACCTGTCAGTACACGATTGTTGGCCAAACATCTAGCAGTCAGCAAGCTCAAACCAGCCATCAGATATCAACATGGCCATTAGGTTGTAGTATGAGGAGAAATTATGACCACCTGTCTAAAATCTGACACTGTTCCATTTCAGACAAGCAGCCAGCGACATGCCCTCACTGCTCATCCCAGTTTATCAATCAGTCAGTGCTGGAAATCCACCTGCAGCGTTGTCCTACTACAGAAGAAGAGAAGAATACTGGCCGTGGGAGGGGCCAGGGCCGGGGACGCTGCACTGGACAGGTTGGAAACATTTAAAAAAAAAGAAAAGAAAAAAAAAGAATCAATTTGTTTTAAAAAAACATTTTCCCCAGGTCCCTGCAACCTTAAAAGATAGTGTGATTAAGAATGATTTGTTTTTCCTAATCGAATAACTGACAGCCCAGACAGAGTGAGGGACAGTTGGAATCGCACTGTGACATTGCGTTTGCAACAATTAGGTGATGACGACACTGTTTTTGTCATTTCATTCTGCTTTGTCTCCCTCTCGTCTTCTTTCCCTTCATTTCTTTATTCCTCCCTCAGATTGAGTGTGACCTTTGCGGACACCGTTGCATGACCCAAGAGGGCCTCGACCTTCATCGTTTATCCCACACAGGCCAGACACCTCTCAAATGCCCAGTGAGGCCATGCCGCCGCCGATTTATCTCCAACAGTGCCCTGGAGGAGCATGTGCTGGCGCATTTTCAAGGAACGCTCAGCAAGTCCAAAATCCGACCCCGCTTCCGCTGTCAGATTTGCCACAAGGAATTTGCCTATAATTCCACCTTCAACGTTCATATGAGGACGCATACTGATGAGAGGCCCTTTGAGGTAAGAAGCACAGTGGCGTGTACTTGAGTAAAGGTAGTTTCTTTCAGTCTTCACAATTGTATTTCTCCCTCTTTATACAAGGTCTTCAAATGTTTAAAACACCTGTTTTTCAAATTGAAACCTAGAGCTGCCTCATCCCTCCATGGTCATACCAGTTCATAGCTGTGGCCATCTCTCTGGTTCCGGACCATGGCCATTTGTGCAGAGTGTGTCCTGCGGGTGTTTTCTCCCTCCCTGTGTACCTGTGATTAATGGCAGGGCTGAGTTAGGGCCTGTCAGCTCCCCTCTGTGCCTGTTACTATTCTGGGATTCGCTCCCTCTCCCTCTGCTGCTCTGGTGACGAGGCAGGACATCAACTATAGACCCACCCAAGCCCATCTCAGCTGTAGAAATTGATTTAATATTTGTGGCTTCGCTTTGAGCCATGATCTATCAGGCAGGCTAAGGACTGCGGTTCAAGGAGCACTGGTTCTCAAACACAGAGCCAGTTTACGGGGATACATTTTAATTTATATCAAATATACCTTGTGTTCCTGAAGGAACATCTGTGTTTGCTCAGTTTATAAAGAGCAAACTCCACAGGAAAAGTAATTATATTAGAGTGTATTTCACAGAGATACTGAAGCTGCAGATCTGTCAATAGGGATTGCAGTTTCAATCTGAGTGTCCCCAGTGAGAACCAAAGTAAAGCTCAATACTGTTATTCTTCTGCAGTGCTTCAGGTTTAATCATCTATCTACTTTTATTTCATTGTCTGCGCTCAGTTGGGAGCGAACAGAACAAATGTTGGTGTTGGAGAAATGATACAGTTGAACTGCTGATTACCGAAATGGTTATTTAGAAACGTCGAGCTCTGGTAACATTTTTTTTGTTGTGTAACTCATACTCTAATTTATTATATTTCCCTTACACGCAGAGCTGCAGGGTTTAGTTGAATCGATTATTTCAGCGACAGAATATTAATCATTAGACTGTGACGAAGCTGAAAATGACAAATGTTCTCTGGCTTCTGCTTCTTATTTGCTGATTTTTCAGCTTTTGTCAGGTAAAACAAGATATTTGAAGACATTTTCTTTTTAGATTGTGTATTGATGTCTTATTGACTAAACAGTTAATGGCTTTTGTGGAGGGGAAAAATAAATTACCCGATTGATGATGAAATGTTTATATTGCTTTGTATTTGCCCCTCCTCCTCGGTTCTCCCAATCCTATTTTCTTTCTGCTCTTTCTATGTCCCAGTCAGGAGTGCTGTATCTGCAGAAAAATGTAAAGAGAGGTTTTAGGAATTAATTGCAGTTGAGGTTGTGTGCAGGCAGAGTCGTGAACTTGACTTTCTTGCCTCTCTCTCTTACTTTTTTATATTTTGTTCACTTGTCCCTTTTCTACATTCTCCTCTGTTCCTCCACCAGTGCAACACATGTGGTAAACGCTTCCGCCAACTGCCCCATCTGCAGGATCACGAGCGTATCCACAGTGGTGTGAGGCCTTTCTGCTGCTGGATTTGCGGCAAGAGTTTCAGCGTCGCTGCTCGCCTCACCGAGCACGCCCGCACCCACAGCGGCGAGAAGCCCTACCCATGCCCTCACTGTCCTGCTGCCTTTCGCTCTCGTTCCAACCTGGATAAACACATCCGACTGCACGGGGACCTGCCTCCGGAAACAGCTGAGCAGGTGGTTAATGCAGCTGAAGCTGCTCAGGTCCAGAAGGTGCTGGAGGGAGCCAAGGCGCTGTCTTCTCTGGCTACCGCAGAGGAGGTTGAGTCTGCCTCTGTGCAGACCATTTATGTGCTGCAGGGAGCCGAAGGGGGTACTGAGACCGTAATGATCCCATCTGATCAGCTCGCTGGCATAGGAGCTTCACAGGTTGTCATTCTGCCCTCCTCTGTTCTGGGAACTCAGGCCATCACTGTTCCCACCATCACCATGGACGGGAGTGAAATCACCATGGTGGAGACGAGCCAGTCGCCACAGCATACCATTGAGTTCATTATGGAGGAGACTGTTTGAAGGTAGCTTAGAAACTATCCTGGACAGCAAAGACTCATAGTTGAGAAACACTGAAAAATGAATTGCTAATATAGACTGCTGGTGAACTGATCATTTTGACAGATGACGTCATTACCCTACATGTTTATAGTCTGGCAGCTTCCTAAGACAGTTTAAGCAAAAGTCCCTACCTGTGTAATAAGTTTTCTTGAGCAGACAAAGGAATTTAATGACATGGACGAAACATTCAGGAGAACACCTTAAATTAGCCTTTCAGACTAATGGAACTGCTTGTGAAAGTGGCCCTCAATTGTTGTGTGCATTTACAGCCCCTGTTTATTAGGGGAACACGTGGTCATCCGTGAAGCATTCTCTGCATTCTTTATAATAAAACGCTTCAGCATTCACTCTGTGAATTATGTGTGTCGATCATTTTATTAGAGGGATGACAAGAGGGCATTGCCCTCGCCTCGTCGGACGGGATAGACTTCCTTGCTGTAAATTGGCACCTCTGCCATTTGACAAACACTGTGAAGTAACTTCTGCTGAGAAACACAAAGACTCACTCAGCAGCAGGCAGTGTAGAGATTTTCAAGCCGCTGTTTCTTTCTGTCTCACACACACTAATGTTAGTAAAAGGCACAATGAAGCAGAGTTATGTGTGTAGATCAACTCTAATGCTCCAATAATTTGTAGGGCATTACATTATTGATTTGTTTTGTCCTGTAATTAAATACAATAATAATAGTGATACAGCCAGATTTATTATGATTTAACTGAAGTACAGCATTATGCAGTGGCAAGTAGTGTAATGAAATTATCCAGCACTTGCTGTATAGTTATCAAAAATAATGATCCTATTTGTGTCTGAATTGGAAGAGGCATAATGTGATATAAGTTTTGCCAGCGCTGCAGTAGCCCATTATAGGCTTCTAAAGTGCAGTTTATGGCTGTCTCCCACCCAGTGATTGCTGACAGGGGGGTTTGAGACCACACGCACGCAGAGGCACTCAGTCTTAGTTTGTTTTCATGTCATGGAGGCAGAAATGCTGATGATTGTGCGGGTAACTGAAATGGGGAAATGGCAGCGTTTTTGCAGAGTGAGACGCACATCAGGAAATAGAGGGCTCCTGAGGAGCAAAAAGAAGCCAGTGCCAAAACTTGAGCAGCTTTTCACTGATTTTTTTTTTGAGACAGTCAAAAGCCAGTGAGTCAATAAATACATGTTGTTTTTTTTCCCCTTCCTGGCAAATCTTGAGAGCTGATATTCTGGTGGGGTGCCATTTATTATACCTGCTGCTTGACATTGAAACAAAAACACAGACATAATGAAATTGTTGATGCTGGCGGGGAAATCACGAGACTTGCACACTCCATCAAGGCAGCATAAATGTCTCTTTGATCCACAGAAGACAGTATGTGTTCAAGCTTTAGCTCAGAGTAAACCTTTTAATGGCTTTTATTTTTAATCCCAGTCTGTCATTTTTTTAAAAAAATTTAATTTAATCACTACTTGTCTACATTATAAGGCAGTTTTTCTTGCAGTACATGGATGTTAATGTATACTAACTACTAAAAAACTACAGTACAGTCTTCATCCACCCCTCATTTCTATATATTTTCCAAGGAAATGGGCGCAATAATTTATTGAAACATGCAAACATAAATAGAATACAGTATATAAGACAAGAAACAGTACAATTCTAACAAGCTTGAAAGTCAATGACCACCTTTATTCTTTAAAGCAGCCTGAACTCGCTCAGGCTTAAAGCTACAGTCAGTAATTTTTAAGGGTATTTAATAGAAAAAAAAGGATACTGTACTCATAAAAATTTATAGATTAGTGTGTAACAATGTCTTTCAGCAAACGGATGCTTTTTCATTAACTTATAATTAATCATGGCGGTTTGTGGAAGCCGCCATATTTGAACACAACTAATGGCGTTTTACGCATGTGGCTAAAGACTGGCCCCATACATAGTACACTGAAGGTGGAGAAGAAGAGAAGCTGTGGAAATGCATTTAAATTTGTGACTGCACCTTCAGACCCAAGATACAAAGTATCATACCTATTTTTTAACATCTGAGAAGGGGTCCTCTTCACAAAAGAAACGAAAATGTAAAGGAAAGAGGCAACACCACCAGCATCTTAATAAAATGTCATCCTCTTCCTCCTCACCTCAAGCCTCATCTCCTGAACTGAAGTCAGGGCTCTAACACAGGGAAGCGTGCATAAACATGTTGATTTATTCCCGATATTGTTGCAATTTACTTATTGTCAGCAGATTAAACATTCAACCCTCCAGAGGAGACAGCTATACAACAACAACAACGGCTGGTTATAAGTTGACATGCCTAATAACGTCCTAATATATGGTCTTAAAAATGACATTTTCCCTCAGATAAAGTTTGTCAGATCCACTTCAAAGACTATTTCACTAATGCAGGTTAACAGCAGCAAAAACAGGAGTACTTACCGGCAGTCCAGCCTATCTTCCGTAAATCACCTCAGCATCGCTGTCATCAGTCAGAAGTGAGCTGCTCTGACTCATCAACTTGTATCGACTCCTTTCACAAAGTTTTACAGACTCTTCCAGAGTAAATAAAGGTGGATGCTTCTCACCCAGCATTAACAGCTGAGGTAAACAGTGGACCGACAGCCTTTCACAGATAGGAAAAAAAACTCCAGGGCAGATCCGGGTCCAGTCCAAACAGCTGTAGAAACAGGCTGGCCTGCCTACTTTAAAAAATATTACAGGAAAATCTGGCTCCTGGGAAGCAAGATATACACGTGGACAAAATTGTCGGTACACCTCGATTAATGAAAGAAAAACCCACAACAGGCCTGTTTCATGTTTATTTTTTTAAATAATTCTGTTGAAGCACGTTTGAAAAGCAATATCTGACTTTCATTTGTTCATTTTCATAGAATTTTTATTTATTATTACTTTTGTCAAATTAAAGTTATTTTTGTTACTATTGTGGGTTTTTCTTTCATTAATCGAGGGGTACCAACAATTTTGTCCACGTGTGTATAAAGAAATGAGGAGTGGCTCAAGACTTTTGCACAGTACTTCACATATTCAATTCCTAAATTTTAGGATAGACATAAATACGGTCGAAATGAGCTGCGTTCATTAAGATGATTTACTATAATCGAGTGATCGAAGCTTCCATTGTCAAGTAGATTGCAGTGTTTGTGAAAATGAAGCCTTTAAAATGTTATGCAGAGCTAGTGCTCGAACAAAGATGCAGAAACTTAACTGTGAGCGTAAGTTTTGTTTTTTTACTTTTCACTAAAATAGTGAGATTTAGTCATTATAGGTTGGATGAAAGCAGCCGTGGAATTTACAAAACAGCTTTGCCACAGTTGAATTAACTGACAGTTTAATTCGACAGATTTCACCAGAGTAACTGATTAACATGTACAGTACGCGGAAAATACACTTCTGCTAATATGCTTGCATGTGCAGTGATTTTTGCAATTATGTTTTTAAATTATGCATGGTTTGTATAAGCCGTTAAAGCTGGGAGAGATGAGGGGATTTTTATTTTAATACAAGCAAATGAAATGGACAATTATGCAGCCACATAACCATCAGATTCAGGAGTGTCCTCATTGAAAATGTAACAACCAGAAATGAGCACACGCAGTAGCTTCTCTCACCCTGGGCATCCCTTTGATTCTCACTTCTTCTTGTATCATAAACACTAAAAATACCTAAGTGACCCTCTGGAGAGGATGTGCATGTTCAGCTTTTAGCTTGCAGCAGCAAACTCGCTGACATCACAGTGTCCCGAGCAGGTGGAGGACGCCACGAGCGCTGTTTCTGGCTTTCATCTCCAGGTAAGCGTAGCACAGCAGCCATGAAGTCAATATCATGTTTTTAAGTGTGGCCTAAAAAAGCAGTCAGCAATATTTGGAGTACTTTTTTTTTTTTCTTCAGTCAATGTAAACTTTTTCGTCAGATCGTTTGGCATTTCTAGAGCCTGGTGAGTTATTTTTATATACCACTGTTATTGTTAAACATTTTATCAATAAAGCTATGCCTGACTACTGCAGGTAATTCCTAACAGTGGCCAGGCATCTTAACGGTTTTTCCTTTATCTAACTTTTCAACCGAACCTTCAGATACCTGTTCTAGTCAATCAATTTAACCGACTTCTGTAATTTATTCATAGCTTTACCGAGCTGTTTCAGTTTTTTAGAATTACTTGAACAATCAAAAATATGCAGTTTAGCTTCATATTTTAACCAAGTTACCCATCAACATTTGTTCCAGCATTTGGTATATTTATACAACTATGTAACTATTACTTTCAGCTATCTTTTTTCAGTGTCCCACAGTTTTCCTGCCTCTACGGGGCATGCACTTTTCAAAAGTCTGACTTTTACCCAATGTATATGAAGTGAAGGCTTTTTATTATAGGAAGAAGTTTATCCTGTATAATGCCACACTCATCAGGGAAAGTTACAAGTCACCAGAAAGTCACAAACTTTGCAGATTTTGGTGAGTATGATGGAAGCTATCACAAAAAAAAAAGTGATGCGGCAGTATATTCTGAGAAACAGAGGGGGAGGATGTGGTGTGAAGTGACACAGTATATGTGTGTCATAATTGGATAAAAAAAACACAATAAAATGTCATATATGGCTTGAAAAAGGTATGCCAATCTATAGATACATCCAAACCGAAATCCAAAAAATGCTACCAGACAAAAGAGCAGCTAAAATAACAGCTTGAAAAAATTCAGACTACCTCTCAGCATTGTTGATGTGTTCCACTTTGCCTCACACAAACACAGTGTTTGTCCCACATTTTGTTTGTTGGGCTCTGCCACCACCCTACCTATGAGCACACCTTGGTGAAGGAAAAAACTCCTTTGTAACAGGAAGAAGCCTCCAATCAGGCTCAGTGAGGGGCGGTCATCTGCCACTGCCGGCTGGAGTGAGGGGCTGGGGGCAGTCAAAGGCAGAAAAGAAGACCATAGAGAGGGCACAAACAAACAAGCAGCATGTGACGCCTACCCTACAAATCCATTAAATAGTGCCAGTGTTGCATTTGGCCATAGTTTGGTAACTTGTAACGTTACAAACTGCTGACATTGTGGCAACATTGATCTGTGGTTGCATAAGAACCGCACAGAGATGTTTCTGCAGCGCCACAGTAGTGTGATAGAACAACATGTATACAATGTATTTTACAAACATTGCTATGACATTATGACCGGTTTGAGATCGGGAGGAGACTCAACTCCCTTTGGGGGTTGCATCAATAAGGCCGTCCAGTGAAAAAAATCTACCAAATCAAATATGCAGAGCCATCTGCTGTGGTGACCCCGTGTGAGTAAGGGAGCAGCTGAAAGAAGCTTTGTTACTATGACATTATATCAAAGTCAGGGTACTGTTATTATATTATGTTAATAAATTAAACATTTTTAGAACACAAACGTGGTCTATTCATCCATTTTCACCCTGGGCAGCATCCAGAGGCACGGGAAGAACATGCAAACTCCACACCGGGGCAGGCCAGCCCGGTGGTTTCAAACCCAGGACTTTCTTGCTGTGAGATGACAGTGCTGACCGCTGCACCACTGTGCGGCCCAGTATTACGTAATTTGAACTTTAAGTAAGCATAAGAGACCAAGAGAGGAATTTAACACTTAGCTGATCTAACCAGGGTGGCTGAACTGACTCTCTTGATATATATATAATATATATAATTATGACATTTTTCTTTTCCTTTTTCAAATGATTTGAAATAAAATTACTCCTTACTTCTGTCTGGGATTCACTGGTGGAAACAGCAGTAAATGCAGTGTAAACAAAACCCACAAATTACTCAGTCTGCAGTGTGTTCTCGCAGCACATGGCCTAGAGTTATGCTCTAATAAAATGCACTACAAAACATTAGAGTAAAAATGAAGTTCTTGTGGGTATAATATCTCACAATGACTCTGTAAAATTAGGCTGTGCTTTCCTGAAGTTAATTATAGTAAATATAGCCTATATTACAAATCACTGTTAATAATAATAATAGTAAAAACAATACAGAGCTAAAGTGAATTCATACAATTACTGTAATCCCACTTAATACTGAGTCCCGAGTGAAGCCTTAATGTCATGTTTATTAATGACATTTTTACTGACATCTTTACAAGTTGTAGATGCCGGGAAAAGATTTGTTTCCAAGGTAACATGATGGAAAAATGTGTTAACTGACACAGATTACCCTCTGTGTTTTAATAAAAACCAGTTAATTTAGCTAGGGAGCGGTTTAATTTATATATGGTAATTGTCGTTTTCATCTGTCATCTTTTCAGTGACATGCATGACACGTGTCTTCAAGTACCTTATGAGCATTCAAAGGGGATTAATTCCTATATTTATGTACTACACTCATAATTTTTCCTCTAAGCATTTCATGCAAATAATATCTTGGCTAAATGGGAAGACAGCTAATTTCACCCAGCACTAAGCAGACACCTAAAGTAGTACTGCAGTATATTTCTGATGGATGCAATATCCACATCAGAGCAACACTAGTATGTGGCTATTAAAGGTCAAACAATTTACCAGGAAAAATCATATATACTAGTAATTCTACAGGAGAAGGAAAATATCATAAATCACATTAAGGTCAGCGTACAGTATGTGCTGCACTACACAATGCAAGAAAAATTATACTGTTACGTAGGGAGACAGACATGTTTTATTAAGCTGCATCCGTAGAGTACGCACCTTTATGCATCTGCTGCAGTTTACGATTATTCATCCTAACTGAAAAACGTTTCACTTCTTCCACAGTGATCCGTCTTAACAAATGAAGTCTGAGTTACGTGGCATGCAAAAACATTATGTACTTCTTTGTATTTGACTAAGCGAGCGCACTTATGCAAACTTATCCAGCCGGCTACAGCTGACTTCCCAACTTTATTATCATATCGTTGTTATTAATGTATGACTGACCTATTTAAGTAATGGTGTACATTTATCATTCTCTATGTCTTGTGATTATATATTTATTGCTTGCACATGCTTCCTCTCCACCTTATGTCCTTTTATTTTTCTTCTTTCTCTCTTTTTGCATTCTCACCCCCCTCTTCTGTCTGTCTGTCTCTCTCTCTCGGCCCCCCTCCCTGTCTCTCTCTTTGCTGAGGTGGCTGTACCTGCTGTGACTTTGACAAAGTAGTCGCCACGTGTATTTTAGCGTACATGTGGGTGCAGGGGTGCACGAGAGAGCGCGTTTGCGTGCATGCGTCGCTTTCTCGATTTTTTTTTTAGTTTGCAAACGTGTCCGACTGTTGCGCATGCAGCGTCCATCTGTGTGTGTCAGCTTACTGCAGCATGCTCGCACTTACGTCTGCTGCTGCTTATGTCATGCTACGCTCCCCTGTTCCGTCCTCCGTTACCCTCTCACTTTTTTCATCCCTTGCTCTCTTGTTCACCTTGTGTCTGCCTCTGTGCCAACTCCCCCCCCCCCCCGTTCTTCCCCCGCTTCCCTCTGCCAGTCCCCTCCCTCATGTTTTCTCCTGCCTCTCTCTCTCTCCCTCTCTCTCTCTCTCTCATTGATAGTGAAGCATATGTGACTAGAATACCGAGGAGCTAATCATTATGCCATGAGCACAGCGCAGTGCTCGGGCAGAATGTCAATTCGCCCTCCTCCCTCTGTCTTCCTCTGCCTTTCCCTCCCCTCTCGTCCACGCTTTCCAAGCAATAGTTAACATGGAAGCCACATTTGCGCTCTACACTGAGAAAATTAAGGAAGCACTCTTACACATAACACACAGTGGTTGCAAACACTGGGCTTTTAACACCTGCACTTAAGTGCATGTGTAATGGTTCGGTGAGGTTTACATTTGTGCTGTGGATGGTATTTGGAGTGTGCGCGCGTGTTACATAGTTGTTATGTAAAAGCGCTCCACATCAATTTGTCAAGAGCAAAGTGGTGTGGGATGGAGATGAGAGACAGCTGTTGAATGCATATTTAGAGAGAGGAGGGAGACTGAAACAGAGAGTGACAGCAGACTTTCTGTGGATGCAGCGAGGCCTAAATCACCACTAATATTAAGGTAAACAGCCATGTAGGATTACTGACATTATATTGTAAACACTTAAAAAGACGGAGGCGTGATACAAAAATAGTCACGTACATGCAGCAGATTCAGTGTCACTCAGCAGTGATGAAAAAAAAAATAAGAGTGGGGTAAATTAAACCAGAGGTAAGTTAGACCGCGTGCACACGCACACGCTAGGACTGCCGGGCGCGTGTCAGTGTGTATGTGTGATGAAATGGGAGAGACAGCACACGGAGACTCCTCCTGACTTCTTGAAAACTGCAGCTGTGGGTCACAGCTAGGGGTAACGCTGTGTGTACCCGGCCCTCCAAATCTTCCAAACACACACACACACACACACACACACACACACACACACACACACACAGAGAGAGAGAGAGAGAGAGAG
>JAVDPK010002960.1:240000-255929 GCA_034780415.1 Cichlasoma orientale
TGAATAAAACTCCGGTCCTGCATTTACGTCCGTGTTTGGGGTCCTCATTCCTGCCAGCGCAGCGGGGAACCGTGACACATTTATTGTATTTGTTTGTTTTGATTTTTGATTTTTAATGTATATATTTTATTGATGTGCGATTTTATCTTGTTTTTAACTAACTTGTAAAGCACTTGGGTCAACCTTGTGAACCTCCAACCAATTTAGAATCACCAGTTAACTTAACAAGCTATTTGATGCTGTGAGGCGTTGGCGCTGACCCGCTGCACCGCTGTGCTGCCCTTATCTGCAATACATTTTCATACATTTGAATGATTTCATTTGTCCTTATTTAAAGAAAATGTGAGGCAAGCGGTGGTAGCCTATAACGTGGATTTCATTGACATTGTAATATGAAGGAAAAAAGAAATAGTTGCAGACACTGTCAATGATTTTATTTTATTTAGAAAAAATATTCAAAATGCTTTAAAATAATTTGATTCATGATGCGAGGAGAATGAGGCATTGTGGTCGGAATGATGCAGCGCAGCTCAATTTGCTTCGCCAAATTAGCTCACAGGGCTCACTCCTTTTATTACAAGGCAACCGTCATCGCAACGTTAAGCAACTTTATTGTAGACTGTAGTTTTGCCTCACATCATGAGGCCTGATGACCTTGAGGGGATCAATAGCAACAAAAACAAAAGAAAACAAACAAACAAAAAAAACACCAGCATCAGTTATCGTCTAATATTCTCATTTAAACACGGTATCAGCCCAAAATTTCACAATTAGTGCATCCTCTCTCTGATTGGATGTATGCCTTTATGTGTGTGTGTGTGTGTGAGTATTTATCTGTACTTGTGTTCACATTAGTGACATCATGTCAATATGTGCCTTTGCCTGTGTGCTGTGTAGGCATGTATATGTTTATGTATGTGTGTCACTGGGTATGAGGGGAGTGGTGTGGACGTTTGTCACCCTGAGCATGTAACTATGTCAAACTCTGTCAGGGTAGTTCCCCCTGGCTGTGGATGCAACACATCCCTCTGATTACTCCCTCTGACTCTCCCTGTTGTGTGCGTCTCATTCAGATAGTGTGTGTTTTCTTCATGGCCAGTTTTTTACCCTTTCCTCCACATTTCAAATGATTATCGGACAAACTGACAGTGAGAAGAGAGAGAGAGAATGGAGGGGAGATGGGGGGGTTGATATTCATCTTTGAGAAAAAATACCTAGGAGGGAGAGAGAGGCAGAGTAGAGGAGTGGGTGTTGGGAAGGAGGAGGGAGGGTGAGGAGAGAGTGGGAGGGTGCAGAGAGAGGGAGTGAGAGAGAGAGAGAGAGAAAGAGCTAGCTGATTAGATTGGAGAAAGCCAAGGAGGTATGGGTATACTATTGAGCAAGGGGAGAGGCAGAGGGGAGGGTGACTAAGTGAATGCAGTTTGCCGTCGCGTGTCGCCGTATCACAGCGAAGTCCACAGGCAGTCGGACGGATCGGACCTGAATCAACAAATGGGGACAGACAAACTGGATGTATACTGCATATGAGGGGAAACCAAGGGAGGATATAGAGTCTGCCTTCATATCCTTTTATCTTTGCATCTAATACTACTGTGAGGAACCCACAGGGAGGGAAAAGAAAAACAGCGGACAACTCATTTTTCCTCCAACATCCTCTCTGAAGCAGAGGAGCTGCGATTAGAGTCAACTGTGGGACTCGCTGGGATTTTTGAATATAAGCTCAGTAAGTATTTGTATAGGCTGTGTAACGGCACTGTACGAGCATGTGTGTGTGTGTGTGTGTGTGTGTGCGCGCGTGTGCATGTGTGTGTGTGCGTGTGGATTGATGCCTCAGCTTTGTGCACTGCCTCTGATGTTTTTTTTCTCATGAAAAATGCGAATATAAGAAGAGCTGGAAGGGAATTTAAATCCAGTTGTGCTGCAGTGTTTTCTTTATTGGCACATACTGTTGGCATCACTGAACTCCTTTTCTTTTCTCATTTAAACAACTACCCCAGACTTGACTCTGTGTGTTTGTGCCTTTTCCTCCTCAGTGCCGGTGTGTGTGTGTGTGTGAGTGCGTGTGTGTGTGTGAGCTGATAATAGCAGCTCCATTGGTATTCAGCGGAGGGAGCTCCAGGATCTCGCTGCGCCTTTCCCCAGGATGGGATCACAGAGCAGGGATTGTGCTTGCCTGTGGAGAGCCCGCTGAAATGGGTGAGTGTCCATCCTTCTCTTTCTCCCTCTCCCCTCTCCCCCCTCCCTCTCTCCATTCTCTTTCACCTCTCATTTTATTGTTTCATATATATCTATGTATATATGTGTGGCTTCAGTCTGCAGTTCTATACAAAGCATTTTCACTCCTGATGGGCCCCCTCGTTTTCTTGTGTCTCCCCCACTCACCCTGTACAGCCCCACCTGTTTCCCTCCATCACTCCTTCCGTCCTCCTTTTCACCCCCCCCCCCAACTCCTCAATCAGGACATAAACAGTCCTGTCCAGTCTTAATGGATACAGACAAAATCTGAACGGCTCAGTCCATTTTGTTGCTTGTCTCCCCCTGTCCCTGCATTCCCTCTTTGCCTCCCTCTCTATCCTCCCCTCTTCGGCTGTGTCACCCCTCCCCCCTCTCTCTTCCATCCCTCTCTCGGTCTCTTCAAGCTCCTCACTACATTCTGTTTGATTTTAGACACACTGAAGACGTTCTGAGACTCTTTCCTGACATAGGAAATGAATGAAGATGCTGTGGATGTGGATGTGTGTGTGTGTGTATGTGTGTAAGGACTGCTATTTCTGTGTCTGTGTCAATCTTTTTATTTTTTTTCCCCCACTCAGAGGGAACAGAGGTTTGTGTTCAGCCTCAGAGTGAAGGACTGGAGCAACAAAAGGTTATGAAGTAGATCGGTGTATTTAATAGCTTCAGGCATGACAGCTGTGACACATATGCACATGCACAACCACACAACGTCACTCTTTTTACACGCACCTCTGTCTTTGCGCTCCTCACTGACACACCAATTCGCACCCACCTACATCTTTTCACACCTGCGACACCTTAGCATGCTTGAGGTGCCAACAAAGACTGGGCTTATTCACACACACACACACACACGCACACACACACACATACACACACAATAGCAGACACTGAGCACTAACCTAACCGAGCTTAGTCTCATCTTAAATGGTCCTTGGAGAATATCGGTGTCACGGGAGGGTCATATATAGCCACACAGTTGTATTGATTGGAGCTGATAAGCTGAATGGTCTTGAATGTTTCATTGTAAATCGGCCATCACCCACCTCACTGGAGTCACTAAACTTATTTAATGATTTTGCTCTGTTAAAAGAGATTATATTACTGCAGGGCACTGAAATCACTTTTTTTTCCCCTGTACTTTTCTGACTTAAGAAGTGATCTGGCACTTGGCTGAGAGCGGCGAGCTCTTTGATTAGAATTCAGAAGTGACTTGATCAGATTCAACAGGTTGCATAGTAACAGAGTCGAGACTACCTGTTGGGTAAGATTTGACATTGCGTCTCTATTTTTAGAATTGGGTCATCTGTTTGACAAAAGGTAGTGTGATTTGTTAGGAAATGAAAAATAGAAACTCTGCAGGCATTCAAGTCTGTCTGCGCTCAGGCCATCTGTCATCTGCATGCATACCTGTGTGCCTGGAACAGGGTTAATTTAAAGGGATTTATGAATACATTTTGGCACAATACAAACTGATACATAGATAATGTGTGTTGCGTAGTTGAAAAATGCACCAAAGTGTGACTCACAAAAGGGTTTGTTTGCTTACATTCAATGGAGGAGAGCACAATTAAATGCAAACACTATGACCTGTCAGGAAGTCTCAATGCAGCCCGAAGAAACAACGCTGAATAAAAAAACAGCTCTTTGTGCGACATTTAAATCTAAACCTGAGTGTTTCTACAGACTAGAGTAAAATGTTTTTGCATCCACCTTTCACTGAAGAGACTGCTCATTTCTTTTGCACTAAAACACAACACTGCATAGGAATATAAGATGAATTATAAAGCATTTCTATGCTTTTTTAAATAAAAATCAGCAGAACGTTAGTTATAATTTCAAGTTTTGGCTACTATTTGTCTATACTCTGTTATGTCCATTTGAATGTGACCCATTATTATTAATATTATTATGGTATCTGGTTCTCCGCTGTCTTAATTTTGTGTTAATATCACTTCACAGTAGCTCATAGTCTTATATTTATCCATCAGTGTTTCTATCTGTGATGTCAAAAAGAAAATACTTCTTACCATAACATCTCAAATGATTTGGTGTCATAAAAAGCTGTGTTGTTTACTGAGGTCAGCAGGGCATTCAGCGAGTCATGCAGATAGCGTGGCAGTGCAAATATGGATTACTGAATTTTTCAACTAAAAACATGCATTTTGTTAAAATGTGACATCTAGTCTGGCCCAGTCATGTCTGCTTGTGCCTCACCTGAACCTTTACTGCACCTCGTGCAGCTTGTTGTGCATGGTGGACAGACACCTTTGAAGAAAAAAAAAAAAAAGAGTAAAAATGATTGTATGAAAGAAGTAGAGGTGAAGATCTGAAATTGGATAGAGGGAAAAGAAGTGAGACGGGATGGCGAGAGTGTTTGAAGATGAGCTTGTTGGGCGAGAGTGAAAGCATCAAATCATAGAGTGAGTGGAGAGGAGGTTGGAGCAAACAAGCAGCAAAGTCGTGGAAGAGTGACAAGGACGGAATAGACAGCAGGACGACAGGCAGGGTGGAGAGCGGCGAGGAGGAGAATGACATACGCGATAAGGAAGAGTGACACAAATGTCACCATGCTAACCTTTCATGCACTCTCTCTCCTCTCTTCTCCTTTTCCTCTCTTCTTTCTCTCCTTCTAGATCTGAAGCCTTGCAGAGATGGACACCAAATGGACAGCATGGAAGCCAACATACGCCCTCCAGCGACTAGCTTTCCACAGCTAACTGCTTCCACCATCTCCTGCCATCAGCTCGAACCATCCGACCGAGGGCTGAGTTTGCAGAGTTGAGCCTGGACCAGCCATCTACCGAAAGTAGAGATAAGCAGAGGGCGACAGGCCTCAGAGGAGTCAACGCGCAACGAACCAGTCAGCGTGTTGAGCATACAATTGAGCTTCTTGGACTTCATCTAAAATGAAATAGGCTGCAGTGATGCTTGAGCAATGGTACGGAGCTTTTGGATATGTCCGGATTTATCGACCGGATATATTTTTGAGATTACGACACTTTGGTGCACACCTCAGAGCTCAGCCACTTTTTCCAGATTGGCTTGTGGGCAAAAGCGAGTAATTGAAAATCCCCCCTCGAGAGGCTCTCTGTTTTGATTTGTTGTGGGGGAGGAAGGCCTATTATTATTGTTTTTTTTAAAGGAACAATTTCCAAGCCCCCCTGCTTTTACCCCACAAATTTCCCCATTTCTTTTTCACCCTCTTTCTCTCACATTGCGGAGAAGTACATTATGAAGCAGTACCATTCTTCTTCATCCTCCCTCAGTGACGGAGAGAGAGGAGGGACAGACTGTCCAGAATAGATAACGAGCAAGGAGACTGGCACTGAGGAGAGGAGAAGGAGAAAAAAGCAGAAAACAGGGAAACAGGTGGAAAAAGAAAGAGAAGGAAGGAGACAGAGAACAAAAAAGCAGGGAAGGCAAGAAAATAAAGAATAGAGAATTAAGTAGGATTGCACAGAATCCTTTTGGAGACTTAGAATCTCTTTGTAATTCGTGTTGAGGCTAGTTAGCGCAATGGGCAGGGGAGGGGTTCAGGATTTACACCGGGGAGGGGGGACTTGAGCAGGAGACTAGGATGATGTCCCGTCTGCACCTGCCTGGTCTGCATCTTAGTGTTTGGGAGGAAGACAGGCTTAAAGATGGCTTGGTAAACAGACAGCTGTGGTGAATGACAGACAAGCTCTGAGGCTGGTGAGACAGACAGACAGGAAGATAGACAGACAGGAAGACGGGTACACATCCCGAATGTCAGGCAGAGAGCCAGGCAGACATCCAGCGCCGGCACAGTAGACGGTGTGCAAATCATTGTCATTCTGTGCAGAGTGTGAGGGGAAGGCGGGGAGAAGGAAAGAAAGCAGAGGCAGAAAGAAAGCAGAAGAGCATCCCTGTGGTTGCAGCTTCTGGAGAATCGTCATCTGCATCCATCTCAGTCAGTACTGTGGCAAGCCCATGAACTAAAAGAAAAACAAGCTGTGAGGGAGGGGGGGCTGTTACTAGAAAGGAAATACAGGTTGGAGAGAGGGAGAGTGAGAGGGACGGAGGTAAAGAGGCAGGGAGAGAAACAGAGGGAGAGAGCAGGTGTCGGAAATCCTCCCCTTCATCTGCTTGTCATTTACTCCTTTATGCTCTCTCGTCGTCTGCCGAGGTGATTGGTTTTCTGATACCGGCGTTCCTCTACTTACAGGCCCACTGTAATCCTGAGGAAAACAAGAGGTGAGCAGACAGAGGAAAACAGAATAAGACAGCAAAAAGGCAAAGGCGGAGCCTTTTCTGATTGACTAATTTTCACCCCTTCCTTTTCTTATTTGCCAAGGTGGGCTCTTGTAATTTTGTTTTTTGTTTGCCTCTTTTTAAAAGCAAGAAATAGAAAGAAGAAAAACACCTGCCCAATCAATCCCCCGCACTCTTTGCACACAGAGCTAAACTTCTTGTTCCACCAATTGTTGATTTCTTGCTTTGTCTATCGGGATTATTTCCTCTTCTCCGTATAAACACTGGATTGTTCCAGATTCCATCTGAATGTCCTCACCCCCAGTGACACAGTGTGAACTCCTCTGACTCCCCCCACAGCATCCCCCCCTTGGGTGAACTGCTAAAACTCTGTGGTCTCAGATCTCAATGCCTGTGTTGACTCACTACTACAGTGATAATATGGCACAGCGCTTCTGATACCGTCTGATTCATTCTGTAAGTAGGACTCTCTCTTTCTATGCGTGTATGTCTCCACATGTGTGGCGCATGTCATTAGCATGTGTTTAGCTTATGTATGCAGAGGCACAGAAGTGGTGCGTCTCTCTGCAGTGTTGGTTTTATGGCGTCTTCACAGCGGATTTGCTTTCCTGTGCTTCCTCCGCTCCAGGCATTCTGTGTGTGTATGTGTGTGTTTGTGTGTGTCTGCCAAAGAAAGAGATTTTGATCTTACAGCCAAGCTTACAACAGCATCAGAGTGGTGTCAGAATGAGGCGAACGGGGTGTCTTTCCCTGTGTGTGTGTGCGTGTGTGTGTGTGTATACTCCTACATTTTGGTCCTGAGGTTAATTTGAACTAATTAATCGTGAGTTTTTTTGCTTCTCAGAGCACTTTTTGGTTCTCTGTCAGTGTACTTATATTCATTAGGGTGAGATGGAAAAGGGATGGGGGGCTAAAACCGAAGAGGGTGAACCAGCTAATGAGAATGACTCTGATTCCCTGACTAGTTTTTTGTTGCCTCCATTTCACATCTAATGCCCTGAGCATTGCACTCCGGCTGCATATCATTTCAGCCTCCTTTTATCTCCTTATGTGTTGCTTGGATGAAACCCTAAACTGAGACCCAGCCTCTGCAATGTCCTGCATATTACTAAGCCCATCTATCTCCACGGACACATCCACATCTTTATACACTCCCACAGTCACCAGGCCTTGCACCGGGAGACGCTCAATCAAGATAGTCCCTTCAAACAGACCAATGAACTGTGAATAACGCCATTACACAAACTCCCAGCTCAGAGCGTTACAGAGACAGAAAGATTGTGAGGGTGAAGAAAAAAAAAAGAGAGAGCGAATAAAAAAGCATTCTGGAAATAAAAGAACAAGAGCAGAAGGAAAATGAGGAAGGAGACAGAAAGTGCGAGACAGAAAGCAACAGAGAGGAGGACACAGAGAAGGGAGGGTGAGAAACAGGGAGGGAAAAGGGAGCGCGTGAGTCTAGAGGGGCCGCAAAGCAGGAAAAGACCTCTGCTCCATGGGAGCACTCTGATGGGCTTAGCAAGGCCCCGCTTTGTTCACACTGTTGGTCAGCCTCTCAGAATTAAGATTACTAAATAATACGATTACTGCAGCTGCACACTGATAACACGCTGCTGCCGATCCCCTTTGTCACTGTCAGAAAACCCAGAGATGAGGGGAGGAGTGGCATATGATGGCATCAAAGGCATGAAAGTACTGACTACACTAGAGAATCACAAGGGCCCGGGCTTCTCAATATGGCTTCTGCGCTTGCCGCTGAGGTAGAGAGTAGAAAAAGTTGGTGTGACTTTTATGCAGCATGTGGTCATACAGCTTGCAGAGGGGGAAAAAAAAACGACACTCAGCCCAGGAGGTTTCGCTTTAAATAAATGGATGCTGTCATTATGTGCCCTCGTGTGACACAAATTTTTTTATTATTTTATCTTTTCTCCTCTTTTAGCTCCACAAGCTACTAAAAAAAAACAAACAAGTGTACAGGGAAACCACTGTGTTTATAACCTCCTTGCACATGTGTGCACATAAACCAAGACTCTCATGGTGAGACATCTGCCCCTTATCTTGATGTTTTACGCCGCATCCTCTGCGTGGGCTATTTGTTTTATGTTTCCGCGCTTGACAGCTTTGACACAGATTCCTGCCAAGTTGACCTTGCACTTTGAAGTGTAATAAAAGCTGAATTCCCAGGCATCGATACATGTTCTTCTAGTAGCTGATAAATGGCCTGCTACCCCTCGGGAGAGGGGGGGAAAAACAAGCAGGCAGCAAAAACCTCTGTCCACTCCTGCTCAGCGGAAGTAAAGTACAACTGTCTGAAACCCACAGCTCCCAGAGTAGTGAGCTAATATCAGGTCTGGTTTGGACTCAACCCCCCTCCTATGAGATATGAAGTATTTCTACTGTCCTCTCAGCAGGGGCAACCATTTGCCTGCAGAGCTGAAGATTAGCTTGGAGCGGGAAAAAGAAAAGACACATTTAGCATGTGATGGTGTATCATAGGAGTAACAAATAACAAACCAGAGCTGAGGGCACAAAACGAAATCAATGAATTATGACACACAGCACAAACATGCAGCTTAAATCGTCCCTAAACCGAGTTGGCAACCGTTCATTTCAGTTTCTGTTCCTGTGCAGCACGTTTGTCATCTAGCGAAGGTTTCATGTGCGTGTCTTATGTATTTGCTTCAGTGACATTAAATGAACTCTGACCCCAGGCCCTCCGCAGCTCTGCTCCATGGTCACAAAATAACTGTGTGACTCACTCTGTAGAACCAGTCAAAGAGCATCCATGTTGGATTGTGTGCACTCTGCTCATTGAGTCCCGACTCGCAGAAACAGAAAAGCAATATGGAGATGATGTGCCAAATTATTAGTTACGTTTTCGTGACATTTAATCTTTTTTAAGTGCTTTTCGCAGCAGCAGCCTACAGTGTTGGTGCAGTACTCCCCAATCATTTCACTCAGCTTGTTCTAAATTATGGCAGAAATGCGCATGGTTCATGAGACAACCTTTTACAGTGAATTTCCCGTTGCCCTGCTTTGTACCAGGCAGGTCCTTTCAGATCACTGATCCAATCATCCCTCTGGGTTACATTTTTATTTTGCAATTCCAGTTTTCAGAGCGTTTGAGGATGTCACTGACTTGTGTTACTGTTTAGGCAAAAACACATTTTCACATTGTTTGCATCATCATTCATTTTACGGTTCTTCGGTGGGAACAGCTGTTCTCTCTTTAGCTTTAGCTGTATTGTGACAGGGAACGCTTGAGTCTTGTACAAATGGCATTCATTTCTAGCGTTAGAGCAAGAATAGATCATTGTCAGACTGTTATCAACACTGAGTCAATATTTTGGGACTGTGACTGGATGCAGCTATCATGCCCCGTGATGCCTCTTGCATGGGTCTCACACAGTCACTGATCTAAGGTGAGCTGGGCTCATTTGGGATATGAGATCTCTTCAAATACTGAGGAGCACTCCGGTTTTTTCTGCACTGCAGCCCACACAAACCTTTGCTCTCATCGCCTAATGTAGCACCAAAAAAATGGCCCTGTTTGCTTAGTCGTTTGTCCAGTCCTGCTTGCTTCAGGCTAGCTGGCCTTGGGGGATGGATTGAGCGAGTGCATGACAGTATGTGTGTGTGTGTGTGCGTGTATATCTGTGTGTGTGAGGAAGGTGACAAGAAATGGACATCAGGACACGCATGCCTTTTCCATAATGTGATCCCGGCTGGGCTGTTTGGCTGGCCATAAAGTGAATGCTGCTAATGGCCTTTCAGTTAATGGAGTCATTAAGACGGGATTGCGAGAAGATAAAAGCAGTGTGTGTAATGTGCTTGAACTGGGGTAGAAGTGTGATCATTTGTATATGTGTGCTGTTACTGTAAGCGTTTTGTGCATTTCTACTTATTTAGTGCTTTAGTACCTGCATACACAATAACAGGAAGATGGCAGTTACTCTCTCCTGCATTAGCATTAGTAGAAAAGGTCAGTATTCTATCAGTGTAATTGTAATACGGTCTGAGGGGCTCAGGTGATCAGTCTTGACCCGACCTGTCCTAATCAGCCGGCTGGCGGAGGCTCAGTGAGTCACAACTGTGATGTTTTACTGGAGATTGCTGCTGCCTTGCGTGAGCGTCTGAGTGACAAAGGCGGATAAATCTAATTTAAGGTCATTTCAGGAGAATGTGGCAAGGATGGAGAAAGGCATTTTGGGTAGGGTTGCGTGTTGTTTTCATGGTGGCACGACTGCTCATTATGTCAGTTTCTTGATTTTAACCAGAGGGAAGGCTTATGTCACTGCGCCCATCATTTTTCAGGCTTCAGTTGTGGGTGTTCCAGCTTGCCTCGTGCACTTTTATGCATTAAATGAATGAAGCCTGTGAATTTTTATATTTTTTATTTTCTGGCAGAATTCACCATAAGTCACAGTATAAAATAATTAAAACAAAACAGAAAACTTTATCTAATTAGGCAAGCATAAGACAGCAAGTCAATAGCTTCACTTGATAAATTTGGTTTGTTTATCTACTTGCAAATTTGTGTCTTTTATTAAGAAAGATCCTGTTTTTGTTTCATTAAAATAATCAGTGTATTTCACTACACTGCTTACAAATATTCCACACTAACAAGTTGTTGCCCGCCTCGTGGGTAATACACGTATTTATCTGTCTGATGGTGTCAGCGTATCTAGCAGAAGATCAGAAAATAAATTTCAGGGTGAAGGAGCTCACCTTTTAATCTAATCAGCTGGTAAGCAGGCAAAGCCCGCAGCTGGAAAATGGAGTCTCAGCAGAGAATATCATCCTGCAATCACCGATCAAACCTGTCTGCCCACCCCTAAGGAGACCCGAGGGGGGGTGGGGAGGTGTCATGATTCGGAACACATAAAACTGGTTTAATTTTATTTAGGGATTGGCTTATGAGGGCATATTTTTTTGCAATTATCATTGAGATGAAAGTATAAACCGGTAAATTGATATATGTATATCTGTTTTTGTTTGACAGTCTGACTACAGAAGAGCAGTGTCTTTTATCACAGTGTGAGCTAAACCCTCTGAAAGCATCCTCGTACTCTTCTGTTCATCTGCTCTGATACATTTCTACATAACTGCTTTTGAGTGTAAAATTGTTGAAAACTCATTCAGGTAATGGCAGCGTCAGCCTCGGTCTGGTAAGTCTGTTTCACATTTTCGCTGCTGTTCCTGTTGAGCGGCAGCTTGTCTGACATTGTATTAATGGCACTCATCACGATCATCATATCTACATGTGTGGCGCAGTTTAGCGCGGAGATTTCACAGGAGTTTGATTGTTTCATAATGTTCAAACATAAGGACTTTAACATACTTGAACAAAAAAGATGTAGTTAAAACATAAAACTGCATAAAATGTTACAATGTACATAAAGAACTCTGTCTTTACTTACATTGTAAAATCTGCCAGAAAACCGACCCTTTAAAAAAAAAACACAACTAAAAAAAATAAGTATGCAAATCACAAGTAGTAATGTGTGATATAGATTTATCTTTTGTCTTAAAACCCGTCCTCTTCAGCAGACTAATCTGCATGTTTCATTAGGTGATATATACACTCACTGGGTATGCCTTGCTAGCACTGGATTAGACCCCCAGTTTGAGATTATTTGAGCTTTGTGACATGGTGCGTTATCCAGCTGGAAGCAGCAGGACGTGGGTACACTGTGATCATAAATGATCGGCAACAGTACTCAGATGGGCTGTGGCGTTAAAACGATGCTCAGCTGGTACTAAGGAGCTCAAAATGTGCCAAGAAAATATTGCCCACACCATTACTCCACCATCACTAGTCTGAGCTGTTGATCCAAGGCAAGATGGATCCATGGATCCAAGAGGACCCCAATGCAGGACTTGGAGGCGAGGTCTAAATTATACTTCAGCTTTATTTACACAAGAAGGAGGTAACAAGACTGGTCGGGAGCCAGCTGCACCAACACTCGAAACTAACTTGAAACTCGAAATATAAAGGGCACACAGCAGGGAAGCCAACAACACGGACGCTGATGACACTACAATGATGTGGACGCGACAGGGAACAAGAGAAAACGCAGACAGTATAAACACAGAGGGTAATGAGGGGAAGTGGAAACATCTGCGGAAAACAGGTGACAGCAGGAAGCAAAACCAAACATAAAGAACTCAGGACAAGGGATTGTCAGAATAAAACAGGAAGGTCTACAAGGAAACACTAAACAGACCTCAAGACTACAACACAAGAATCAGACAAGGAAGTAACCAAACGGAAAAGACACAACACCGAAACCTAGACATGGGAGGGAAAACATAGACACCTGAACACAAGAGCATGGGGAGACAGATGCACTGAGGGGAACAGACACAGGAACACAGAGACACGGGAAGACAAGAACACAGGGAAACCAGATTGAAATAAAAATTACTATGATAACTATAACCAAAAACACCGGCCCAGGAACATGACACTCATCAGATCAGCCAATGTTTTTTTCATTTATAGTTCAGTTTTGCTGAGCCTGTGTGAATTACAGCTTCTGTTTTCTGTTCTTAGCTGACAGCAGTGGCACCTGGTGTGGCCTTCTGCTGCTGCAGCCCATCTGCTTCAAGGTTTGACATGTTGTGCATTCAGAGATGCTCTTCTGCATACCTCGGTTGTAACAAGCAGTTATTTGAGTTACTGTTGACTTCCTATCAGCTCAAAGCGGTCTAGCCATTCTTCTCTGACCTCTCTGACATCAACAAGGCATTTTCACCCAGAGAACTGCTGCTCACTGGGTGTTTTCTCTTCCTCAGACCATGCATTGTAACCCCTATAGACGGCTGTGTGGGAAAAATCTCAGTACATCAGCAGGTTTTGAAATACTCAGACCAGCCCGTCTGGCACCAACAACCATGTCACATTCAAAGTCACTTAAATCACCTTTCTTCTCCATTTTGATGTTTACTTTAACTTCAGCAGGCCATCTTGATCATGTCTATAGGCCTAAATGTATTGAGTTGCTGCCATGTGATCAGCTGATTGGATATTTGCATTAACAAGCAGTTGAAAAGATGTACCTAACAAAGTGGCCCGTGAGTGTATCTATACATCCCAACTATCGCAATTAAAGGTGTGCTGGGTGTTTCCCCAGTCAGATAAATAAGCATGTGTGACATTTGCAGGTATCCGTACTCTACTCTGACAACACTTATAGTCCTAGATGGACATTTACAATTTGAAAAAAGACACAAGATACAGCCCAGTATTCAGCATCCAGTACTCATTAAAAACGCCCAAACTGTGGCCCCACTTGTAAAACACACATTAGACGCACAAGATGTTGACTCCTCTTCTCATTCCTGAAATGTAGTCAAAGGCCAAATTTCATCATGACTTCTATATTTTGCTGCGTCTCGTTCCCGCCTCAGCGCTGGTATTTTGGGATTGTGAGTCAAGAGCCTGTAATCAGCTCCACCAATCAAAAGTATTAACATGCGAGTCAGTTCCAGCTCAGCTGCCTCTGTCCAAATGGTGATGCAGCAGTTGATTATGGGGCTATTGCCGGATTTTAAACTGCTGCATATTTAATTGTCTCAGTTAAACATAAATACTCCAAATGGGCTCATCTCATGTAATCATAACTGAATTTAAAAACCTACAGCATATGTGATCATTCAAGTAATTTTTTATGGACTTTAGTTTTTTTTTTCAAATGTGTGGTGGGATCTGGAAAATTTGGCACTCACTTTTCTGCTGAGTCAAATAACTGGCTGCGATGACAACCCGAAGCTGTTGGCCCCTGCTGCATCTACATACACTGAAGTGCCATTAAATAGTACAATATTATCTGCATCATCGCCTTTTTGAGGCATAACTTTCAGATGAGCTTGGATGTAAAGTGGTAGCCTGTGAATAGTGTAATTTCATACACCCAGGGAAGCAAGTGTTGACTATAATTAAGCTCATATGGAGGTGTGCGTGACAAGGAGCGAAGATGCTTTGCTTTAGAAAAGAAACTCTTTAAACAATCTGACACCTTCCTGGAAGCAGTACTTTTCTACTTCACTTAAGCTAAACAATTGCAGCACATTATCCAGGAGGCTCAGTTAAAATGAAAAACAAATTTTGTCTCTCTGGTTCAGTGGTACTTGATGTAATCTGCTGTGTTGTTTGACCAGTTCTGTTCCAAATCATTGTGTGCTCAGGAATCAGAGGAGAAGCTCAACTAATTTAAGTCCTATTCTCATTTCTGCAGCGACTTTTAACCAAAGCCAAGAAAATTAATAGTAAGCGAATAGTATTTCTGATTATACATGGACATCTGACTGCTCAAGTGCGAGTACAGCTTGTGTATACATACCATGCTTGCACTGTACGTGCAGGGGGACTGTTGTGTAGGTGTTTTTTTCCCGTCTGTGTCGAGATGAGAGCCGTATTGTGCTGCCCGTGTATGTTTACGATGTTCTTGATGTTGGATTCAAAACACGATGAAAGCCTATGGGGAGGGGGCTTTCATCGGTGCATTCTGCCAATGTCATGGTTCGCGTTGGTGTGTGGTGGATGCCAGAATCAATGTATTTCACGCAAGCAGAGATGTGGTCATGCTGAGAAGCACAAAGAATTTCAGACTGCTCATGAGACAGTCTTTGATCCAAAGAAAAACAGGCTGAGAGAGCACATACTGTACTCTGCAGCCTATTAGCACCTGCAGTCAGCCTCAGTTCTGCTGCTGGCAGGTCAGTAGTAGAAAGTCAGCAAGAAAAGTTAGAATACAACATGTTGTTTTACTTAAAAATTTACAGGTTCAAGCTGCTGCGCAGTACGTATTAGTGAGAGAATTAGGAATTAGAAATAGATTGTAGGTATTAAATGTCAGGTGCTGCTCTGACTTTAATGTTATTTTGTGGCATCTTAACCTGCAGTAACTGATTGTTTTGGAGACTTGGGAGCAGCAGACACGATCACTTATCATCTCATATCAGTAGAGCACCTAGTATATATCAAACAGTATTCATTTGTGCTCATATTTCTGAACCCCAGATGAAAGCAAGTCCAATATTTACTCTTTTTTACTTATGCTTTTGGCCTCCACAAACTCCCGAGGGAGATCTCTGGCTCTTTAGGTGCCAAATGATCCGTTATGCTCACTAGCTAGTCACTAACAATGTGCCATCAGTTTCTTGGTGCTGAGCAGGTAGCATACAGGTTTTTGCTGTAAACAGCTGCCTGCTGTGTCTGGAAGTAATGCTGATGAAAATGGCGAGAGTGAACGGAGACAGTGAAGCTGAAGCAGTGAACTGAGAGATTCTTAAATGCTCCTTAGGGCTGAAGTGACCGGCAGAGTAAAGTGACAATTCTCTGATTCTACATATGAGCACCTTTCATTACTTTAAGTTATTGTAATCTATCTATCTATCTATCTATCTATCTATCTATCTATCTATCTATCTATCTATCTATCTATCTATCTATCTAT
>JAVDPK010002961.1:3571-14250 GCA_034780415.1 Cichlasoma orientale
TCTCTCTCTCTCTCTCTCTCTCTCTCTCTCTCTCTCTCTCTCTCTCTCTCTCTCTCTCTCTCTCTCTCTCTTTCTCTGTCTCACTTTTTATTTCTCTTTCTAGACCACATGAATCAGGACCAGTCAGGGTCTTCAAATTCAGAGGGCATCCTCGGCTCCAAAGTGGCCCTGTTCTCTGTCATCGGGGTCGGCTGCATCATCTTCCTCCTGCTCATCCTCCTCCTCGTCATCCTCCTCATCAAGATGCGCAAGCGGGCCAGGAAAAATGCCCACTCGCAGCCCCGCCCCTCTGCGCTCTCGCTCAGCACTCTGTCCAATCCCAAGCTGCCGGGGGGCACGGCTGGAACGGAGCCCAGTGACATCATCATTCCGCTGCGGACAGAGAACAACTACTGCCCTCACTATGAGAAGGTGAGCGGCGACTATGGCCACCCCGTCTACATTGTCCAGGAGATGCCGCCGCAGAGCCCTGCCAACATCTACTACAAAGTCTGACACTCTTTGGGCAGCCAGCATCATGGTCAGGAGAGAGAGAGAGAGAGAGAGAGAAAGAGAGGAGCGCTTGACTTATGTTCGTGGGAAGGACACTTTCCTTTGCATTTTGGGGAACTTGACGTTTCTTCAAGCCCGTGTTGTTTCTACCACCTGCTGCACAAATCTGGAGAACCATGCACTGACCAGTAACCAGCGGGGTTAGGAGCTGACGGATGAGAGAAGTTTATTCTGTTTGTTTGGGTTGTCTGACAATCCCCATCTTCCCTCCTCCCCCTCTCCTCACCTCCCACCTCCTGCGTTCTCCCTGCTGTGTTCTGACCGCGAGGAGGGGGTGCGGGGGAGAGCTGGATCACACCAACAGATGGAACTCAAGCTTCGTCATTCGCTGTCCCTTTTAAGGGACAGGAAACAACTTATCTCAGTTCCCTGAAGTCTGCTCTACACCCAATTAAACACACCACCCTAGCACACTAGGCAGGATCAGGCAGATGCAGGCCCGAACACCGCTCAGCCTGCCGTTTGTGTGCGAGCGTGACAAAACAAAAACAAAAACGTGTGTGTGTATGCGTGCGTCTCTGTGCATGTGTGCGCGTGTGTGTTAGTCGGGGCTCCGTGCTGGGCCAGGAAACTCTCCAGATAGCTCAGGTATCAGACACAGTGTGTGAAATAATGTGTTCCTCTCCCTTCGCACCTCTGATGTTTGCCTTACTATTTTTGATGGAGGATTTCCTTGAACCCCGATTCAGTTCACAAAGCAGTTGTATTTTGTTAGACTTTTCCTACAAGTGCACAATGTATAGAGTTAAATAGAGCGCCATTATTACTCCATCGTCTCATCACCCATATCATCCACTGCTCCCATTTTTTTTTTCTCTTAAGGAAGTACCTTGACCTGGACTGTTTATGCCAAGGTGTGTATGCGTCTCTGTGTGTGTGTGTGTGCGTGTGTGTGTGTGTGTTTCCAGGAATACTCCCATCTCCGTTGGCCTGATATGAGCTTTACCATTACTGCTTGTGTGTTTTTTAAGGGTGTGTCTTCCGTTAGTGTGTTTGGACGTGTCCGGACCTGTCTGGTATCTGAGAAGACTTATTGGCTGAGAGGTAGAACACTAGGTTACTGTTGCAAGCTTCAAAAATGACAGACTAAAGCGCCTGCAGAGAGACAAGCCCGAGCTCTTGCAAAAACCCTTTCAGTGCTCCAGTTGGCACCGATTTGACTGTGTCTGATGAGCTTTCAGGGTGATTGTTTTTAAGACAGCAGGCAGGTTGATATTTGTTTATTCTAGCTTTTGGTGCTACAGTGTAAGCATCAAACAATTTTGTGCTTGCTGCCTGGGCAAGGTGGGCGTAGGCTGGCACTGATTGGCTGGCCTACATAGGTAGGATGCCCTATATATAAGTTGGATAGAGAGCTACAGCTGAACACAGGGCTACAGTATTATCAGATGCCAATTGGCTGCCATCTGTGGATGAGTCAGTGGAGTGCACAGTTAGTGGCGTCGCCAGCGTGTGACTAATCTGTGTGCCATCTCCATGCCCACACTCACCAGCCGGGGAGCAAGAGAGAGTGAGAGCGGCGGCTAGAAGAGAAAATGTTCCTGTGACTTGGCTTTAACCTGCAAGGGTGATGGTGGTGGGGAAGGGGTGAGGTGGGAGGGGGTTGTGGAGGTAGTTTAGCATTCATTTTCCCCCCATCCTCTTGCCAGTTGTGCTGTGAATAAAAATGCCGCGCAAATTATTCCACAGTCAAGGTGTTCAGCCAGCGAGGACACTGCAGACCAGCTATCACACAGCCCAGGGCAGCGGCACCGAGACAGGATTTACTGCGGCTAGATGTGTGCACGTGTGCACGCAGAGGCTCGCCTTTAGGTGAGGGGGGGGAGGCATCTGTGTGGTGAACATGTAGGTGCTTATATGTGTGAGCGCTTATTTGTGCTTATATTTGCAGTTTTTCTTTGTACGTGTGTGTGCGTGTGCGCGTGCGTGTGTTTGTGTGTGTGTGCTTCTGTGGTCCAGCCGCTGAACAGACCTGTTTTTTGGGACTGGAAGTAGGTGCTCCAAACAGTGTGGCTGCCAAAGTACAGAGTGCCGCAGTCCCAGTTAATGATGTGTGAGAGGAGAGGGGAGCAGATAAGGACAGCCATTCCTCAGCACGCAGACATGAGCTGACGTTTGACGCACATGTGCACACACGCACACGCGCGCACACAGGCACACCGTGACTTGACGGGTCCAGGTTTATCTCCAGTCAAACGGTCAAACTGCCGGTTAATGTTTATTCACCGGTAGAGACACCTATCATCCTCGGCCACATACTGTTGCCATCCACGGACAGACACTGCTGAGTTAAAAGGCAGCCCAGCTTGAAGACTCTGGGAAGACTCCAATGGCTTTTTTTTTTTCTTTTTTTTGCTTGTCGTTAACCTCAGAGTTAACAACCTAAACAGCTGCTTGTGCTTTTGTGGTCCTGTGTTTTAACTCAGCATGCAGCCCTCAGTGGCCCTCTGTGAAACACATTTAGATCAAATATTTTTGTTTCGGATCGCTGCGCATCCATTCACCTACACCAGCTTAGGGAGTCATTACCAAATTACCACAAACCATATCTCATTTTCATTCATTCTAGTAAACCACTTAATATTATTCAAAAAAAATGTTTTTTTTGTGTGTGTGTGGGGGGAAACAGTAAATGTAAATATATGGATAGAGCCCGATTTAAGATGTAATTTCACCTGAACACTGCTCACGAGAAAAATTTAAGATTAGATTTTTGTAATGGAGGATGTTTGTAAATAGCTGTCTTTTTAAAGTGTGTTTTGTATGAATCCTTGCATTTTTTTTTTTTTTTTTGTCTCTGCTACACGTTTTTATTTTATTTTCCTTTTAGAGTTAATATTGCAAAAGATCACATGAGCTGTCTTTTTCGCAGCGTCCAGTATTGTCAAAAAGTCTTTGTTACCACACGTGTTTAAAAAGAAAAAAAAAAAGAAAAAACAAAAAATGGAGTTCAGAGGTTTTTTTTTTTTTTTCTTTTCTTACATTGCCATTAAACACAAATTGTACTAGAATCTGTTCGGGACTGAAGCTTTGTCACAGAGTGGCTTTGAAATAGATAGGTCACTGAAGCTATGAATGATGAGGCTCTTCCCTGTTGGAGACGGCACTTAACTCTACATATGAAGACTGTGTTATTCCACTGCCTTTGAGTTACCTCCATTATAAGATGTAAAACATTTTTGGCCCACAAAGATGAATCTTTCCTCAGTTTTAATAAGTCTATCGGGCCAGACGGAGAGAGAGAGAGATGTGGAAGGAGAAAGGAGAAGAAAAGAGGCCACGTATGAGTGTGTGGCCGTACTGCGCTCGCCAATAAATCATCTGGTTTACACCACTCATTATCTCCCAGGCGGTCCTTTTGTTTTAAAGATGCTCTCTCCTTTTCTTTCCCTCCCTCCGCTCCTCTCCTTTGTCATCGCTGCGTTCCTAATTTAGCACAAGGATGTTGGTCGCTCATGGCGTGAGCCTCACTGTAGGTTGATTTCTGCTATTGTTCAAAGCCACAGTATTATTTTTCAATGTGCATGTGTAAGCAAAACCTGTTGAATTTGTTTCCCTTTGTTTGAATCACAACTGTCGAGTTTTGTTATTTTTATTTTAGTTCATTTTTGCCATTCACTTTTTTTTTTTTGTTTTTTTTTTTTTGTTTTTTTGCAGCTTCTCAGCATAACCTGTTGGCACCAGCTACAATGGAAATAAAGTTCCACCAGTTTGGAAACTACCGCATATTGATAAATAAAATTTTTCCCATGGAACTTGGTCTGGAGTGATGATGTTTTTTTTTTGTTTTGTTTTTTCTTGTCCCTCTTGGTTTTTTCTTCAAAGTCTTACAAATGTGGGCAAAATATGTCATTTGCCTTCCCACTGACCACCTTCATACACGTTGGGAGCATAAACCAGCCGCCCACGCTCCAAGCATTTCCATCTCAGCCCCTCCTCTCTCCCCCCCAAAAAAACCCCTCACCTCAGGGGTCAGTGCTGCACAGATGGGTTTGTTCTGATACATTAGTCAGATTGAAATCACAAGCAGGCTTCATAAATTCATATTCAGGGAGTATGGACACGCCTTTTTGCATAGTAACTAATATCCATATCAACCCGCTCTGCCCCGGTGTCCTCCAGAATTACATTTCTTCATATATGATTAAATCTGATTGGCTGCACTCGGCATTTCCATTGCGTTTGTCTGAAATTACAGTCTGCATTTATCCGACTGAGGAACAAACTCCAAGTCCTCGGTGAAAGCGGAGATGGCATGAAATGTTATTAAAGTGATTGGGCATTTTCCCTGACAAACACATCAGTGTTTGTGGGCATGGCTTTCGTTGTGGCTGATGATGTGAGCAGAGACAGAGTGGGCGAGTGAAGAGACTGATGGCAGAAGAAAGAAAAAGTCGGGGCAATGAGAGGCTTAATGTGCCTGTGGCTTCACAGCCACCACCCCCCCCCCCCCCAACATACACACACACACCATAGCCCCTCACTCCAGTCCACCCACCCTACCCTCGCTGTTTCTTTCTGTGCCCCAGGGCAGGTACATTCATCTGGTTTCCTGGCTCGGTCCCGAGACGCCCCCGTAGATCCATGTTACAGTGGGTTTATTAAATCCTTCCCCCCACTGAGCTACTGTGTGTGACTGCATGTTTTTTTTTCCTGTGTATGTCTCTGTGTTTGTGACTCTGCAAGTGTGTGTGTGTGTGCGCGCGCGTGCATTTGCCACGGGGTCCTTCTGTTGTTCTACAGTCGGCAACACAAAAATGAGGAAAAAATAGTGTTGCAGCGTGCACTGCAGTGTGTTTCCCCGTCATTCCTTAAATCAAATATTAGCCTCATATTTTGTTGTTGCAGCGTTAGAAGACTCTCTGGCAGTTTACAGTGATTGTAGTGTTCAGTGATTCATCCTTTTGATTGCTTTAGTTTTTGTCTTGCTTGTCAGCAGCTGAAGCTCCCCCTCATGAGTTCCCACTTGATGTAAGTATGTGGAGGTCTTATGGTTTTTTTAATCATGTAGCACGGTGGCTGGAACATCTTTATAGATGAAACAAGTCACCTGGGGAAAGCAGCAACTGCCAGCAGCTTGCGGTGGCTTGGGAACAATTTAACTTACATATTCATCCATGACCATGAATACTAATTCGGAAGAGGGCTTCCGAGGAAAAGTTTTTTTTTTTTTTCCTACTGTGGGAAAGATTTGAATTACTGGAGATTATAACTTAACACCAAGGCAGTGACCCCAACAAGCAAGCTTGCATTTTATTTGTGAAATAGAGTTGAACTTTATTCTCAAGCTGACAAAAAATGCATTAAAAGATTCATAGTGCGTGAACGCCATAGTAATTATTGTCACAGCTGATGCAAACTAAACAAGAGTGGGGTCTTTTAAGGTGAAGAAGCACAGCTTAATGTTTTTTTTTCTTCTCGCACTGAGTAATTCATTTTTCGATTCCACTGGTGGTCGATTGCCTCAGATTTTTTTTTTTTTTATAATTTTGTTTGCTACGTCGCTGTTGACTAGGCGAGCCGTTTTCAGTTCTGACAAGGCCACGAAGCCACAGATGGAAAAAGAAAGTTGGAGAAGAAAAGTGATACCGCACCAGATGATGGAAAGAATTTAAGAACACTGGTACGATTCCTCCAACGGTGTAAGCTGGCACCGCATCTTAGTTTCCCCCTCACGTTATTTCACACAGTCCGCTCCCACACAAAATCTGCTGCATGTGCACACGCTACCCTTTATCTGTTGAAGCAAGCCACTTCAAGACTCTGCAACTTCTCAACTGTGACCAGGGATCCAGAAGGGGAAGTCTGTCAATAGAGCTCTTAAGTGATTCGGCGCGCGATCTCCTGATGTTTTTTCACGGGGCTCATGCAGGAGACTCACGTAACTCACACCATAATCAATATGACATGCGATGGGACATGTTCTTTCTCATGTAATGTACATATACATATTTAATGACTTAATGCATCACTCGCCATTCATAAATAATGCAGACCCCCTAATGCCTTTCATCACGTGCTGCTCATCAAGCAGATTTTTGGTCAATCTCAGAGTTACGGAGGAAACCTGAGATGGCACAAAGAAAGGGAAGCTGAGAGAGGGAAAGACATGAAAAGAGAGTTCATTAGTCAAACAGTAACGTTCAGATCGTTCATGAAAGGGCTCATTAATGTGATTCAAATTCCAATCAGCGGGGGGAACTGTATCTAAACAACATTCCTCTTTAATCCCTTGGAGGAGCAGGAAACGGAAATTCCACTAAAGCATCCTGGTTCTCGAGGGTTATGGTATGTTTCTATTTTATGCTTCACTATAAACACAGGTTCACATATGCGTGCGCACACACACACACACACACACACACACACACACACACACACACACACACACACACACACTTATACGCAAAACCCCCCCCCCCCCCCCCCGCACACACTTACTGGAGGAATAGCTGGGGCCGCTTGGCTGCTGGGTCACAGGTGTGGAGAGCAAGGGAGAAAGTGGGAATTATTCCCTTTCTTTCTCTCCCTCCTCCCCTTTAAAGAGAAACAGCTCTCTTTCTCTCCGTGCCTCCCTCCCATGTCTTTGAAAAGCCCATTTCCATCCACATTTTCGTCTCCCAATTTAAAACCCACACTCCATTTGCCCCCTCAGCATCAACACCCCTCTCCTCCTCCATCTCCAACTCTCAATTAGGCCATGCCTCGAATCTCAGGCATTATCTCTGCTGGCCATTTATATAACATGACTCCAAAACGCATTTGCACAATTTTCCAATTACAGTATTATGCCTTGAAGCTTTGGTTCGTTCTGTCTCTCTCATTTCCCCCTTTTCACTCAAACTGCTCTTGATGTGTAACACTACAAAAGAGTCACCCCTGCAAATACAGACACACATTTCTACTTTTAAATAATTCCCCCCCTTTTCTCTCTCTCTCTCTTTCTCTTTATGTATTGTTGGTGTTTATGAAACTTTACTTTCAGGACCTTAAGCTGCGTCCTGGCCCTGTGTGACTGACAGCAGCAAACAAAATTGAAATCTTAAAGAATGACTGGAAAAATGAATTAAAACTGTTTGAGAAACATTTCCCGAGTTTGTCTGAATATGAAACAAAAATCTGAAAATGTCTAATTAAAAAAATGGAGATGACTGAAAGAATGAGAACTTGGGGGCACTGAGTGGAAAGTAAAGCATTTTAACGGCATTAAAATGAGACTATTAAATAGTGATGAGAAACTATGACACAAAAACCGTAAAATGTTGGCTCAAAAACCCGAAGGTATTGAACCGGAAGTGAAGAACGGATGAATGTTTCACAAGTTTTATAAAATCCTCGACAATACACTGCAACAACTTAACAAAAAATACACAATTGCCTAAAAAAGTATTGAATAAGAATTAAATACATGCAGAAAAGTGACATATCAAAGTGACGCCAATGAACTCTTGATGCATTCAGTGAGAGGGTCCGAGGGCGCTGTAATGCTTTGGGGAGCATTTTTTTGGCACACCCCTTAGAAAGAGGGGTCACTGCAAATCAATACACAGTTATGTAAGTGATGACCTTTGCCCTTTGATGAAACTCTAAGATGTCTCTAAAATAGCAGTGCTCCTATCCATATGGCATTAATGTCACATAATGGCTGAATCATATACACTCACTGGTCATTTTGTTGGGTGTGCAGACATGGTCAAAATGACGAGAGAAAGGCTGGTGCCAGACGGGCTGGTCTGAGTATTTCAGAAACTGCTGATCTCCTGGGATTTTCCCACACAGCCATCTCTAGGGTTTACAGAGAATGGTCTGAAAGGAGAGAAAATATGCAGTAGGCGGCAGTCCTCTGGGCAAAAAATGCCTTTTTGACGCCAGAGGTCAGAGGGGAATGGCCAGACTGCTTTGAGCTGATAAGAAGGCAAAAGATAAATATATACAGATACAAATAACCACTTGTTACATCCAAGGTGTGCAGAAGAGCATCTCTGAATGCGCCACACATCAGACCTCGAAACAGCAGAAGACCACACCAGGTTCCTGTCAGCTGAGAACGGGAAACTAAGGCTAGAATTCACACAGGCTCACCAAAATTGGACGATAGAAGGCTGGAAAAATGTCGCCTGGTCTGATGAGTCTCAGCTTGTGCTGCAACACGGGGGTGGTAGGGTCAGAATTTGGCATAAACAATGTGAAACTGGACAGCAACGGTTCAGGTTGTTGGTGGTGTGGGGGATATTTTCTTGGCACCCATTAGTACCGACTGAGCGTCGTTTAAATGCCACAGCCTACCTGCGTATTCTTGCTGGCCATGTCCATCCCTTTACAGTTGCTGGTTCAGCTACATTCATATATATATAATAGTTTGAGTTTTTTTGCATCCTTAACTACTTAAACTATGCATCCCGGGTCCATTAATATTTGCTTTTGTTTCAAGTACAGACTTCAAGTTTCCCAAGCGCTGCGACGGCATTTCCAGGTTATGCATTTGTCAGTCAGCCACCACCACATGCATGACATTTGTGCAGTGCATGTGCAAAAGAATGGATGGTTGCTTACTGGTCACACAGTGACAGTGTCAGCACAGATAAACCCCACAAACATCAGCCTGAGGAAGAATCAGTGTGGTCGTACTTGCGCAAACACATGACTAACACCACCAGCAAACACATTGCATTTAAAGCCAAAGCTGCCTCACAGTCTTCTGTGTGTATTTTTTTTTGGTTCGTATACGGCTTGTGAGCATTGCTGGCATGGAAATTTGTTTATTTGTTTGCTATAACTTCATATCGCATGGACAAACCAGTGCGATCCTTTTTTATTTTTTTTATTTTTAATACAAATTCAGCTTCGTTTACCACACAAATTTCTCTCTCTCGTAGTTTCGCGTTTCCATTTCATTCCATAGTCATGGTTGCATTTAATTGCTAGTGAGCAATGCTACCAATTCAAAGTAGTTTTCTCAACACTGCCTGTAATAAAGGTTTGTCCTCCACTGTATGCCAATGTCTGCTTAGTGATCTGTGCCTTTATGGCCCCATGCAGAGCAATGCCAAAAAAAGCAACAGCCTACTTCTAGTAACATGCTGTAAGCTGTACTTAGTCACCTGAGCAATTTTATTTCCACAGCTACAGTAGAAGCATTCATTTAGTATATTAAATTGTCACAGCAGTCTAAATCTTCTGGCTACAGTCATTAACTGGACCTTAATGCTGCTTGGTATCCGTAAGGGAACACTGTCCGTTGTGATTATAAAGAGCTCCACTTCCGGTTTCTCCGGGGTGGCAACCGAGAGCTGACTGGCTTATTGTATCAGTTCCTGTAAACCCCGGCTAATACAAGCGTTGCTGACCACCCATCTGCACGCTAACTGACCTAAATACTGAGCAACATCTGTGGGGGCAGAGTGAGTGTGTGTCTGCGCATGCCACTGTGTTTGTCTGGAAATCTGTTCCACAATGACAGTGTCAGAATAATAACATCTCTCAGTCAGTGGCGCGTTGAAGGATCTCTCAATGTCAGCCGACTTGAAGAGAGCAAAGCAGACCTTTTATATCGACTCTTTTCAGCTTAACAGACAAACGCCCAGCTGAGAAATTAAAGCAGAGAAGAGCAGCCGGGAAGCATCAAGAGCGGCTGCAGACATGCTTTTGTGCTCCCTGCGATGCCGTGGCTACGCAGCGGTTGACAGGATGCATTAAAGAATCCCTCAGTGAAGGGTGACTGACCTAAACATGTGACCTAAGTGCTGCCCTAGATTTAAGAGTGCCACATGAGATCAAGAACACTTCACTCATCTGTATTTTGTTACTGGCTCTACACCAGCACACTTTGCGTTTTGGGGATGACCTAGAGAACACATCCTCTTCTTTGCAGCAGCAAGAACAGCTTTAGGGGAGTGCTGTTACTGGGCCAACTCGTTTTCCCACACGCAAGCTGACATCAGTGAGACATCAGTGGAACGTGGTGGGGGGAGAGCAGCTGAATATTCATGAAGGGCAGGGACCCATTTCAGCCCAGTGAACACTCGCGCTCTCTCTCTCTCTCCTTCACTTACACACACACACACACACACACACACACACACACACACACACACACACACACACACACACACACAAAAACAGTCCAG
>JAVDPK010002961.1:18743-52802 GCA_034780415.1 Cichlasoma orientale
GGTGAGCGCCCTCACTGGCTTCTCTTCTCCACCCCTCATTTTCTCCGTTTCAGTGTGTGTGTCCACATGTGTGTGAGCCCATTTGTCGGCGGAGGCTACAGGGGACAGAAACACAGGCAGACTGAATTACCCTGGACAAAGCCATTGACCGAGGCATTAAAGTGACAATAGAATATTTACAGCGCACAGCACTGATTCACTCTGCTCCCTAATATGCAGCACATCAATATCCTGGAGAATGCTCGTAACACTGCAGTGCACGGTGGTGGAAATTAGCCTGGTGCACGGTATCGCATACACATGTTCACGCGCCTGCGTTCACACACACCCACCCCCACACACACCCACACACACACACACACACACACTGAAGGAACTGCTAACTGGTGCTGACTTGAAGGCAAACGGGGAGGGATCAGGGGCAGAGCAGAGTGGGGAAATAACTGCTGCTCTGCTTGAGTAAGTTCCTCTCAGCACTGAGGAGAATAGATTGCTGTGTCCCCTTGCAGAGCCCTACCTCTCAGGTGGCCCATAGGACACCGAGTCACCTTGTCATTTAATATCAGACACAGTAGAACAGCTGTACCTTATGAGTGTTTATGCTGGTGGGGATTGGTGGTATAATTGCGTGTGTGTGCGTGTGTGTTTCTGTGTGTGTGTGTGTGTGTGTGTGTGTGTGTGTGTGTGTGTGTGTGTGTGTGTGTGTGTGTGTGTGTGTGTGTTCTCATGCATTTTTGGAAATGATTGGAAGTTCATAGCCCGAAGGCCCAGGGTTACCCGGTCCTGCAGAGAAACTCAGAAAAATCTGCATCAGATCACACAAACATGTCAGTCAGTTTGCTAGCTTTTCTCCTCAACCACTAACCGCTGGTCTGTTCCCCGTATTCACAGCCAGTTAGATCATGCTCACATGTTCGACAGACCTCTCTCCTCCTGTCTCAGTTTCACAGTCCAGAGCTGCCGAAATAGCCAACATATGTTTGGAAAATAAATGTGCAGTGTAGAGGTCAGACAGTTAGACTATGCACAGCTCTGGTCTCATTTAGTTAAGTACAGACCACCGCATACTTAGCTTGATCATGAAACCCTTTCAACTGTTGTTCTACGCTGGTTTTTAAATATTTTATATCATTCATAATTCACAAGCTCTGGAAATGCACGAGCAATTACAATGGTTGTAATCTGAGAAAAGAAACAAGTCGGCGGGGTGCTGCATGTTGACAGTGATGTATACGCTGCACTGATTAGAAATGTACAAACTACTACATTACATGCATTAGAGGAGAAATAGAGACTGATGAATTGCACTTTGGCTTACGAACTACACTGAAGCACTGCAAATGCAATGAACTGTGGTCCAGAAGAAACAGGGTTATTTGTTAAAAATAAGCCCATTTCTTTACTTTTTGGCACAAAACATACATCCCTGCAGGAAGACAGAGAGGAAAAGATCTGCAGTCTTTCCACAGTAGAACAAGCTATCTTAAGCCAGGACTTCCTATATACTCATGTAACAGTATCTAAAGGGGAATGAGTGTTTTTGTTATCATACAGAGTGCAAAAGAATCCTTTCTACACACGGGAAATTTAATGCACAAACCACAGAAACAGAGCAGCTTGCTAACCTGATGAAAAGCTTTCGCAGCCTTCCGTGCAGGAAAAAAACACGGCGCCATAAGCGTAAGCGACAGGGACCATCCAACACTTACAGCTTCTGACTCGGTGTTACCTGGAATTTGTGTACTTGGTATGGCACTGTGGCATTATGGGTAACTACTCAAGAACTTGGTTGAAGCTCCCATTTGTTCAGTTGGTTGAAATGCACATTTTCCTGACAGGCATCCAGCCTTACGGCTGTTCGCTCTCTCAGAGGCAGAGGTGGAAATAGTGTGACAAAACTAAATTGGACTTTACACCAAAAATTGCTATTTCCTGTCTGCTACCAACAATCGGTGTTGCTGTCTTTGCTTCTGTAACTATAACCGAACCCCTGTTGTGCTTAAACCTGACAGAAACTCTGTGAATTATAATCTCACCAAGGGGACAGATCAGAAAATACTAATAGGCTGTGAACAATTTAAAAAAAAAAAAAAAAAAAAAAAAAAAATATATATATATGTGTGTGTGTGTGTGTGTGTGTGTGTGTGTGTGTTGGGAGATGCTGGAAAGTGATATTAACAGGATGGGAGCGCTGTCTGAAACAGCAAAATGGGAAAAATCACACTTACTCTAGAATTCAATAGCAAGGGTGTGGGATGAGGAAAATAGCAGATGTAAGAACATGTTGAGCCACACTCCAAACAGCTACCAGATCAGTTTCTTTCTTTCTTTCTTTTTTTTTCGCTGTCCACTGCTTCGAGTTCAATGCTCTGCATCAGCCTTCTGGAGATATACGCTGCCTATCTCTGCCTCTCAGGGTCTTAATAAGGACTCTGACATTACACCATTTTTGTAATTGAATACTTCATGACATGCCTCCAACAGTAACACTGGTTTTTATGTCTGCGGGCTCCGTGCGTTTCACTTTGGGATGTTTCATTTTTGTACCTATTGTGTTACGTCTTTAATTCCGTATAAAAACAGATAGAGAGACCGAGGCCGCGCAGCCCGAGACTTTTATAGATCCCTGGGATGCATTTACTCACATGCTTACATATTTCATGTGTTTTCTTATACGGGTTGTGTGTATTTGTCAGAAGAGGGATAAAGGACTGTGCTCAAAACTTTACACAGCTAATAAAACACATTATATGGTGAGGCACTATCTGAAACCTTATGGAAGTAATTTTGGACAGATGACAAGATTATATAGGCACCAAGTACATTTGTACTGCATTTATGTTCCATTATAACTGTTTAGGTATATTAAAATGTTGATGTGGTAATTATTAAATCTCAAAGGATTTTGTTCAAACTGGTTACAATGTTAATAGATAAAGCACGTTTAATAACAAACCTTTCAGACTTATAGTCAGACCTACAAAATAAACAGATAACTAAATAAAAAATAAACCACAGACAGTCAAGATCAGCTCAATTTGATATGGTACCCACATAAAAAAAAGTGAACCTGATATATCCCAAGTTTTTCAAATGAAAACTTTATAATCCGTCATAAAATCATCCTTCGCTGGACAAACGGAAAAGAAAGCAAGCTCTAAAGAAATACGACCCGTATCGCAGTGCGATGTTTAATTTTCTCCTCCGAGTCGGAGCAGAACCACGGGCGGGCCGGTGGTCCAGAGGTGTGGATATTGACCAACAACAGCAGACAGATGAAAGAGTCCAGCTTGTCTGCTGTCCTTCATTAGGACTTGTCCGGGATGCAGCTGGATGTACTTACCTTTAATAGTGCTGATAATTAGCCCTGCCATTCTACATTCCCCCGACATAAACACACTGCCACTCACACACGCGCACAACCACACACACACACACACACACACTCACACAGCAGAGTTTATTACTTGGACGGGAATCATTATCAGGGATAATTTGAAAGCAATTTTGAGGCTCACCTATTACCTCTGTTTTGGTTCCTTCTGGTCATTAGCAGAGCTGTCAGGAAGATTGAATATTACACATTTAGAGGGGGGTCCCTGACTCCAGGTGTCAGGAGAGGTTAGGTAGAGCAAACGCAATGACACATAAAGCCGCGGCCCGTCCCGTGAACCTCACCTACATTTGTGTTTTGGAGCTGAAAAATGAGTTTGGTTAGTAATTTTGCCAGTTTGTGTATTTATCACGTGTGTTTGTGTGTGTGTGTGTGTGTGTGGGGAGGGGGTTATGATTCTGGTAGAGATAATTCAGGATTCTGCTCGGTTAAGCCAGTCTTACAGGAGGAAGTTAAGCACGTCTCTCTCTCTCTCTCTCTTTTTTTCTTACCGAGAGATTAATCACTGTTTCAGGTGATGTGCCAGAGAGGCTGTGGAATATCAATAAAGGGCCTAATTATGAATCTGAGGTGCGGCCATTGTCTGCGGAAGACTTCCTCTTTGCTGGATTAATTATGAGGCTGCGTTTTACCTGCTGATTTTATTAAACCTTTTCATGTCTCAACTTCCATCTACTCTTTGGGCATTAATATGCAGATCAAAAAGGAGACAGACTTTCGCTGGCAAACAGTGAGGTCATGCTTCAAATTAGCATATAACTAATCTACATAAAATATCTCCAAAGACATTGCCTTGTTAGAGACACAGCTCTGGGTGCAGTTTCGCTTCGACTGAACCATGACAAGGTTGAGCGGGCTTGTTATTCTAAATGTAACTCTATTAACTTTACACTGGTACATTCCATGGTGTGTGCTTGCATATTTTGTTTAAATGGCGCCGCATTCATGGTCTGTTATTTCCAGCTTTTGTACTGGGTATCGGGACATTTTAAACTTCACTCACTCAACTGTTTCAGCTGAGCGAGAATGAAAGACAGAGAGAGATGTCTTTGGTGACGTCTGAAGGATTATTGAGAGACACTTGTGGAACAGGCAAGTCTAGACCTTATGAATAATCTGCCCGAGTGTTGTTGATATTTACAAGCTGAATGCAAATGTCATCGTCTCTATAGATCACCCCCCCCCCCACCCACCCACCCACCACCCCATGCCTGGTGCTTTGGTCTGTTTTGTATTCTCTCAGCACTTTAAGGTAAAGCCTGAGAAAATTAAATCATGAAATCATTACTGAGAAAGGTCAGAACATAAATATTTCATAATCTGATATTTTCTGTGTAAGATTGAGTTTATGCATGGTGACGTTAAAGCTGAGAGAATACAGAAATATCAGGCTACTGTGTCTTAATCTTGGGTGAGCAACTTCACAGTGTAATGGAGGCAGTTTTTTCAGCTGAATGTCCAAACTCAGAGCTGGACAGTGATGGGCGGACGCGAAAACGGCAGCGCTTCTTTGTAGTCATTGCGCCAGCTGCCTTGCATAAGTTGGTTCTTTTTACCACTTCAGGCAGATCAATAGGGTCCTATACCTACTGGCTGGACCAATAAAATGGTCGAGTAACCCAAGTCTCCGCAGCCTGTCCTGGAGTGCTGAGGCCCACAAGTCTGTGCGCTCAGGCTCCCCACACCCTTTCCTCTCTTAATGATCAGGATTAGAGAGGCTGGGGCCTCTACTGTAGGAGGAAGCAGCTGCTTCCATGCTCATTATAACCTCACAACTCCAGAGAGTGGTAACAGCTGGAACACACGTTTTGGAGGGAGAGAGCTGGGATACTATGAAGATCTCGTGTGGCAATGAGCATTCCACATTGAGCGGTGAGCCGCGGCATCGCACGACAAGATGACAAGGCAAACAGAAGTGAGGCGGACTGATGCTCATACATTCGGTTAGATGTTTGGTCATTTAATCTCATCGGCGGTTGACGAGGGCGCCGCCGCCCGATTGGAGATTCTGCTCAACTTTCCATTATATTCATGCCGTATCATAATCACCCAAATTTCTGTGTAGATGAAGAGATGGATTCATGGCAAAAAAAAAAAAATAACAACAGCATGTCACTTAATAGAGCACTTTAATCAAGGGCTGCAGTGCAGTTAAATGACAACCGTTATCTCCACCAGACGATATCTGCTGCTGATGATAATAACAAGACGAGGTGGGCTAATGAAAGGGATGGTGGAATTCACTGATAAGGCTCCCTATCCACGGTCCAGGCTCAAACATTACTTTAATGACTTGATCATCCTTTGCATTTATAATGGGATGGAGCTCATCTGCGCTGGATTGATAAAACAGTTACAGTATGCAACGGTGACAGGCCATTTGCCGCCCATAAAATCTCACAGCTGTACCTGCAGTGCAACCCAGACGTGTGAATGCAGCTGCAGAAAAAGGAGGCAGACATCAGGCTGACGCGCACACACTTAACAATAATGTTTAAGATTCTGAAAGGCAGGAGCTGCCTCACTTGACACCTCCTAAATACCTGTAGAAATGGAGTTTGCTCCCATTTAAGCACTCTGAGAGCATCCATTTTCTTTCTCCTGCCAGCGGCTTCACAATCTCCCTGCTGTGCAAAATGTGTAATATCCTTGCACGGATGGCAAGGCCAGGGCTAGGGCAGAGGCGAGACGGACTCTGTAAATTACCCGACGCCTCCCCTGCTATAATTCTCCACTAATTGTCTGGAAGGCTCTGCATTCAGGTGTGGAATAATACTGGCCGAGTGGCGTATTGAAATTCCACTGCTCTGCTCCCTGGGGTCACGTTCACAATATCCAGCCCTACAGAGCCGTGAATCTGGAGTTTAGCCTTTCTGCATGAGGTAATGAATAGCAGTATGCATTCAGAGGAGTTCCTCATCCGCCACGATGAGGCAGTGGCACCAATGGGCCTATTATCGCAGCACTGCTATGACAGGTACATACGCCTCACACCCAGACACCCTGAACTTTCATTACAGAGAACCTCAGAAGAGGTGCGGGAATCATAACAAGGACTTTTATGTTCCTACATTCATCGTATCAAGCCTGGGATAGAGCTCTAATAATCGGATGACACAGGAGGAGAAGAGAAGAGAAGAGAAGAGAAGAGAAGAGAAGAGAAGAGAAGAGAAGAGAAGAGAAGAGAAAAGAAGAGGTGACAAAGGAAAATAAGCAAGACAATAATGGAGGAGGAAAGAAGATTTTGCATGATAAAGTAGTGTGCAACAAAGGCTCCACAGCAGACCTAAAGCAACTCCATAGCAGGCCTCCTTTCTATTGTAAACCTGCCATTCAATGTATGGGCACCATGTGGGTATGCATACCCCCTCCACCACAACCTCCCCCCCGTGATGACTAATGAAGTTGACACAGAGCTTTCAACTATTCATGACTTGAGGCCTGAATTATTTGTTGGGTTGATGTAAGCAGGCGAACTGTGTTTCCAGCGATCAGGCGCTGAAAAAACAAAAAGAAAAAAGGGGGGAAAAAAACAAAAAAAACAACCCAAACTGTCCCCCTCTGTGGGAATCTTCTGACTAGGCGTGCCTTTGATTTCGAAAACACTGTCTCTGTTTCCTACATCAGCCCTTCATAGTTTACAGCAGCTCCTTGGGGTGGACGTTCCATGCAGCTGTGGGCATGTGAGTGAGAGAGTGATGGAGAGACAGATAAAAAGAGGGAGAAGAGGCAGAGCTGAAGCTCATTATGCATCTTGCTTACAGGCGTTGTGTGGATATTCTATTAACCATATCTAAAGTGTAATTGTACCATTGGGGGGGACAGTGTTGTAGGGGTGCCAGGCTTTCTCTCAGCGACTAGCGAAGTGTGGTAATCTCACACACCATCTCATTACAGTTTAAACCCCCAGCAGCTGCTCGCATTAGACTTTTATTACACGCTGCCGCTCACAGCTGTGCTGGCATAGCCCTGGACAGGATGGTGAGAGACAGGAACAAAGACAGACAGACACAGGGATTCCAGCACAACATTTGGCTCCCATCAAAAAAATGGAAATATCGAAGCAGAGGGTTGTAATGACCCTAACAGCCTCTCAGTGTGATAACTCTGCACCCCTCCCTTCTACCCCAAACCCTAAACCAAGGCCAAGGACAGTCGCACAGATGGACCAAGTCAAACTCAGTCAGATTGGGATTCAATCAAAACTGCCAGAGCAGTGGTCACGCAAAAGCTTCACGCAGGGACAGCTTTCATAAGCATTTGCCTCATTCTGAAAACAGTATGCGCCATCGCTGCTCTGTTATCTCAACAATCACATCTGCTTTGAGCGAAAGTGTGCACGATGAATGTGCTGCTGTCCTTCCGTACAGGACCGGGTAACATACTGCTCACAATGTGTTATTTCTTTTTAATACTTAATGCAGTGAGTCTAAGATTCTGACTTCACACTGAAAATGCTGCTAATTTAATTGGTTAATTAAATATGATTTCCCAGTATGTATATCTACTGTAGATGAACACAGTTCAGACGGGGGAGATTATCAGCTTCTATTTATCCAACTGGAAAAATCCAACCGCTCAGTTTTACAGCATCAAAACTCGGGGAGATATTTAAAGTCGATCGCATTTAATTTAACCTTTATTTTAAAAAAGTTGGTACCATGGCAACAGGCTGCAAAAATGACCCGTAAAAGACACCTGGAGGAGATAAGTGACCGTATTTTTGGTGCTCTTAGAAAGATGCTGGCGTTTCTCGCTCGTCTTAATAGATGCAGACATACCCGTGAAAATGGTTTCTCTGCTAAAAACACCAGGACGGCATTTAATCTTGACAGCGGGCTTGGGTGACATTGAATACTAAATATTCTGGATGGTGTTTATGTATTAATGCAATCCAGCTCAGTGAAACTGACATGAAAGCATGAAGACGTGCAAGTATTTGGACAGTTCCACGTGTCATGTCCCCTCTCCCTGAGATTCGGTGCATTTAATTTGAAATAAAATCATTTCAGCATTAATTTGAGTAGGTTTCTGCCAGTGATGAAAAAAAAAACTGCGTGGGAGATGTAGCTATTTTAGCCACACGGTTCCCAGACTGCAAGATTCATAAGTAATTGGAAACTGCCACAATATCCTTTTCAGCCAGGTGTGTGTTGATTCAAAGTTTCCTTCATGCATAAAAGAGCTCAAAAGTGGCTCAGAGAGAGAGAGAGAGCGAGAATAAGATGAGATAACACGGCAAGATCTGTCAGAGAAAGATATCAAAGGTAAAATCAACAGTTGGTTTCCTTCTAAAAAAAAATGGTTGTGCAGACAAGAAACTTAAAAATGGGAACTCATTTAAATATTAAAAACAGAAAAAAAAAATTATGGCTGCACAAAACCACAGCGGTCTCCACGATGTAAACGTGCAACATCTGGTAAGACTCAGAAGCAGATAGGCCAAGAATCAGTTCACAAAAATGTACAAAAAGTGAGGCAGTGTTGTGGAACAAAGTTCTATAGTCTGATGGAACAAAACTTCACCTCTGTCAAAGGGATGAAAAAGAACAGCGGACCATTAAAGCACCCCCTCATCATTATGGCTGCCACAAGAACTGCCACGCCGGCATTCGCTGATTATTCCACTGACGGTGAAAGCAGCGGGATAGATGCAGACGTTCACAGGAGGCTTTTTTGTGCGCTTGGATTCAGCCAAATGCGTCAAAACATGCCGGGCATTTGATAATTCAGAGGGAAAACAATACCGAAGCTCACAACCAAATCGCCTTTAAATGTGTAGGCGGGAAATCCTCTGCCTGAGCCAATCAGCTGATCTCAACCTGACTGAGCTGCATTCCACTTGCATGGGAGCAGACTGAAGGCAGAGGGCCCCCCCCCCACCCCCACACACACAAAAAGCAAGAGCTGAAAATGTGTGCGCAGTAGAGAACCAGGAAATCGCCACCAAGGTGAATACAAAGGATCTGCTGATGTCTGTGGGTCAGAGGCTCCAGGCAGTCACTGACTGCAGAGGAATATTGTTATTTTCTTTTACTCCATCTGTCATCTTTCCAGCACAATAACTTTGTGCACACTTGTTTATATTGACATAAAACTCCTCTAAGTGCAATTTTATGTAAAATCAGCTATTATAATTCAAATTGAATGAACCTGCAGAACAACGCAAGACTAAATTAAGCTTCGGTACCAAATGGAGTTCATGTTATTTTGTCTCTGCACTTGTAGGGAGAGTCTCTCTGTGTGGGTTTGAATCAGCCCCAGCACCGGCTCTGCGTGTGGGTACACTCATCTTTGTGTCTCACCTTGACTTCGCTGAAGGTGGCATACTTGCAGAGGACACTGGGACGCAGAGCCCAGCTGGGGAGGGAGACGAGGCACAGCTGGGAATAATTAAACCCAGCACCGTCTCCATGAAGGGGGCCGGGAAGCCAGGCTGGCTTGGTGTCCCCCAGACAGAGCAGCTTGTACAGAGGCTGCATACACAACAGTCTCCGTCACTGTATTCCCCAGTGAGAGGGAGAGAAAAAAAAAGAAAGGCACAAATCTGACAGTGACTCAGTGGTGGAATCCCAATCACACAGCCAAGGCACAACTTGACTTTGCTGTTATTTCCCTAAAAGAAAAATATCCCTACATACTCATTGGCTCTCATCTGTGCCCTGGAGTGATAGAGGAGTGCAAAAGTGGAGGAATCTGTAAAGATAATTGGCCGGAGCAGTGATAACACAGAGGTTCTCTGTAACAGACCTGGCCAGCTTTATCAGCTCTAAATTTGCCTTGGCTCTAGAATGGAAGCTGGCCATATCACACAGCCGGGGTTTGCCGGCATCAAGCTGGGGCTGGGGTTTGTCTCATTTGAAGAATGCTTTCTTCCTCTTTCTCCTCCACAAACCTGATTAATTTACAATGGCACTGCTCTCCGTCTGTGCCTTGCTGATCCTCTCTCATTGGAAATGAAAAGGTTTACTTTGGATGTTGTGTTAGAAAAGTAAAACTCTCTCCAGATCACTAAATATCTTTTTAAAAACCTGTACAGCATGCCAACTCAAACACTTTTAGGATGAATGAATTGACTTGTGCTACATTCAAAAAGCCTGCGCTTGGTGCGATGATAAACAGCACTTTTCCGAGATCCATCCAACTCCTGCTTGGTGCCAGAACTGCCGAGGTGAATGACCTAGCGCGCAAAAATTGTAGTGCGATTAATCAGGAAAGGCTTGGGAGGAACATAGTGCCGGCTGCGCCTGTGCTATCACCGCTCTTTTCACTCCCCACTGTTTGTTTGAATAAGTTAGGCCGCTGAATGGATTCATTTGATTACAAAGGCATTGAGTTGGCTCATTAATGATGCTGTTAATGGCATCCTCCATCATTCTGGAATCACTGTGTTGTTGTACAAGCAGTCAATGCACCATGCATTTCACCGCCTTTATTAAGTTACACTTTACTGGTCTGTAAAATTTGACTGCAGACGTTTTATTTGCCACTTCTTGATGGCTGTGTTTGAAATATGGGCCGCGTGGAGCATGTAGGGGCATCTCTTCAGCCTGTCTTACACTCGCTAAGTTGTAAATAATGCTTGGCTGGTTGTCTTCCCCTCTCTCTTTACCGTCTAATGGCTGCTTCATTGCAACCTTCACCTGTGTGCAACTTTGTTGCCTTGGCTATAAAAAGAAGAAAATAAAAACAAGTCCAGTGGGAGATTATTAACTGTGGCTGGGTCAGTTATTTTCCTGATCAGAGCCTCAACAGTTAGTACGAGAACATGCAATATGTCTCCATTACAGAAATCATTATAATGTATTCCTCTGTAGTGGAGAGCCTGATCTCTACACTTGTAAGAGAACAGCTAAAGGATTTTTGATTAAATCCCAGGGTGCAGACTTAGATGAAATGAGCTTCATTGGCAGTGATATTACCACTTATTGCCCGCGCTTTCACAAGAAATTAAATTTATAACAAAGCGCAGCTCCTTTTACGTTGCAGTCAATTCCCCCAATGAGAACAGATCTCACTGGAAGATGTATCAGTAGCTCTGCTGTAATCAACACACACACACACACACGCAGACACAGACACACACGCAGAGGCACGTGCACATACCATGACCAGTCATGCATGGGTTGTAAAATAGACACTGGATTCATTATCGAGCGGATTAGAAACAATACTGATAAACCCCGCGCGCAGAGCAGTTCACAAACAACTCATCTGTTTGTTCATTTGGCCTTCGTATTTGCTACAGCCTCTGCAACTGAGCGGGAACGAGTACGACACTCATTTCATATCTGGTAACTATAGAGATTAGCAAACACGCTCTCCGGCTTCACTTGCAGTTGCAGCAGAGATAACGGGGGGGCTCCCCGGCCTCGGTTTTACACACACACTGCGCAAACCAAACATTTTAATTTAAGTGCATCCCCATGTCCACGAAAGGATCATTAAACTAAGTCCTAATAAATGTATCTAACCATGATGGATGACTGAACAACACTGTAGTCCTTTCTCCCGCTTCGATGGAGATAGGTTGTTCCTGCGATGCTTCACGCATTGTGACGTCTCCTTTGGGGTTCTTGCAATGAGGGAACTCACTCCACCCATTGAATCCATCAGGCTTTGGAGGGAGGCTTTATACAGCTTGTTAGAGTAACACGTATGACCGTGTAGGTGCTCTAATGAGTGGGGAGCTAGCCGGGAGAACCGTGTCTGCACGACAGAGAACATAAATCTCCTGTCCGGCTCTGCGCCCCGGGGACTGCACGAACACCAAAACTGTATGAGCTTACAGAACGTGCGTGTGTTTGTGTGTGTGTGGATGTGTGGATGTGGGTGCATTATGTGTCGAGCATGCAAGCACACACATAATAATGCAGATGACTACAACAGTACCCTCCTGGGAGACTCATCTACTATAGTTGAAAGAAGCAGGTTGTCTGAATTATGATCTAACAATAGTGTTCCACTCCCACTCTATAAAAGAATCCAATACAGGCAAATCTATCATTACTGCAGCCCTTGCACTCAACCCGCTTCTTCTTATTTGGGATGGGTTTTGGAAATCAATCCAGCCAAACTTTGCTTTTGCACAATCCACCCTGCAGGTTGTGATAATTTTTCATTCTGTTTTTTTTTTAGATCCCCTATATATAAACTGCAGTCTGTGGTACAGATCAGACTCGGCGTGTCTGACTCACTTCCTTCCTGCTTCCTAAGAGAGCTGTGTCTTTTATGCTTATCAGCTGTATCCAGTGACATAGAGTAACACACACACTGGTAGCCTTTTCCTGAGGCATGCCTCTCTTCACCTTGCGGGACAATTAGCTGCAGCGAGAAGTGTATAATGAAAGTATGAAATTCCATCAGAGTATTGATTTGCGGGCGACATTTATCTTTATCTTTCCATAGCGGGATATGAACTGAAATGCAGCTTTAAATCAACGAGCCTGCTCATGCCTGGACTCTTTTTTTCTTCATTAATCCCCTTTGGGAAATTGATTCTATGTATTTAACCCATCCTAACTGTAAGGAGCAATGTGCAGTCACAATGAAATGCAAAACTCCCGCTGTAAGCCAGTACCTTGGTTAAGGGATTTTAGAGAGAATATTGATCCCGGTATGGTTTAACTGTGGTCGAAATGGAGCCCCCCAGATGAATCCTGCACAAAGCGCTAGGTTCAAATCCAGGGCTGACATGCTGTGAGGCAACAGTGCCAACAGCCGCTGAGCCACAGTGCAGCTTGGGTCTACAGAATGTGCTATTAGAGAAAGAGAGCGAGAGAGAAGTATGGACAGTGCATTCCCATGTGTGCCACAGGAATGTATACCAGTGTGTGTGTGTGTGTGTGTGTGTGTGTGTGTGTGTGTGTGTGTGTGTGTGTGTGTGCGCGAGAGAGAGAGAGACAGTTTATGTAGCCTCGGGGAGCTGCTATGGTCATATTTTAATAACTTGCAGTATGTTGGATTATGTACTGCGAGCTTGTAATATCACACCGTCAGGGCAAAGCCATAACAGATTCTCTGTTAGCTGGCCCTTAGCAGAAGAAAAAAACACATATCAGGGGACTCTCCAAAACATTGTTTTCTGTTCTGCAGCACTTGTGAAAATGTGAGCTCCCACATGATTCCAGTTCAAAGGTATGCCTTCGCCGTTTTGTCTGCCTCAGCACGCAGTGCTCTCTCTCCCAGCTACAATGAGCAGAGCTCCAGGTTTAATAGGCCTTAAGTAGCGCACCCCCTTTGCTGCCTTTGAAGAGCAAACACTTTGCTGCTCTCTCTCTCTCACACACACACATACACAGTCATATATGTACACACACATTGCCGTGTGAGCAATAAAAAAAAAAACACAGTGGAACAGTGGCTAGTTCTCTCTCTGACACATCAAAAGGGGAGCTGAAGGGAGTAATGTGTGGAATGATGTGTGTGTGGACCAAGGCTGGGATGCCATTCATGGTTGCAGTGTTGTGGTTTTAACTGCCTGAGGAGACTTTAAGGCTGTGACTGGCAAGTTCTTTACAGTAGTTTTAACACACGGCCTGTCGCAATCTCAAATGCTGTTTGCATTAAAAAAAAATGTTGCTTGCCTCAGAATCTTTTTTTTTTTTTTCTTTGAGCAAAGTGCAGATGATATAACTATATGACTGTCATGTGCTTGACAAAATAGCCGCAGTATCACTTCTCCTCATTAAAGCCATGTGCCTCTCTCTCTATAAAGCAATAAAGACCATAAACAACCTTGAGAAATGTCCCCTTTTTGAGAAACTGAAAGTGAAGCTCGGCCGGGTGCGCGCGCGCACAGCATGGGCGCGCGTGTGTGGGCGCGTGCTCGCCGGTAAGCACATATGCATGTTTCTTGTGTCTCGGTGTGAGCGATCATATAACTCAGGCACCGAAGGAGAAGGGGAAAGTTACAATTAGCCTGCTGCCGAAAGCATAGCCTCATTGTATATGGCATGTTTATGCTTTGCTCATGCTGTAATTACATATGTCTTCTTTTGTTTTCTATTCCCATAAAACGAGGAACATAATGAGGGAAAAAGCTAATTTCTACACAGAGCTGTGTAATACTACACAGTGCTCTTTTTGTCTTCAAGCTCATTTAGGCCTCAGAGAATGTCTATGGGGTTTGAAATGGGAGGAGAAGGGAGGAAGAGAGGACTGTAAACAGCGACATTGCTTCTCCAGATGGGAAACTTCTGTTAGGCTGTAATGAGAATGCATAATGACACAAACGAGCTTGATTAAGCTAGACATGCCTGCGCCTTCGTTCAGGAACATGAAACCAAGAAAACCTATTACAACTTTTCTTTTTCTTTTCTTGTATTATTCTCTGTGATATCCTTTTCGAACCATAAGAGGAAGAGATGTTTTTGTGAAATGTTTGGGAACATGTTTCATCCTTTTTTTTTTCTTTTTTTTGCACATTTCTTTTCTTTTTTTTAAAACAGCCATACCCAATAGGGAAAGATGATGAAAAGGCAAGTACAAATGATTAAAAAACAAAGTTTGGGAGTGACTGCTCCTAATGGGACTGTTTTCAACAGCTGCATTAACAAGCCTGTTTGATTTCCTTTGCCTAAGTGAAGTTGTCAGCCCATGTGTCCAGTGTGCTATGTTTAGGATGTCTAAAAGAGTTGTGTTTTCTGGCACCGGCAGATAATAAATGCGAAAGGCTTGACCTAACGTCTCTTTCCCCCGCGTTGCTTTACGGTCATTCTCAAAACAGACCCGAGAAATCCTCCTGAGTCGAGGTCAAGAATCCATCACCAGGATTTTTTTTTTTTTCCCCCTACATGAACATGCATTTCCATACCGGCTCTGTGAGAAGCAGGCCTGCGGGAAAAGAAAAGAAGTGCTCCTAGTTGCACCGAGCCGCTCTCAAAACATCATAAACCAACATATTGCTTTCAATTGAATCTCTTGTGCTTCAAATTAGGTTAAAATACTTGTACCTCTCAGAGTGTGGATCTTTACATATGCAAATGTGGGAATATTGAATTGTCTGCCTTCATTTCCATAATGGGAATCATGAATAGGCCTTAGATTTGCTTGGTTGATTTCCAGCTATGCGCAGAAACAAAATCCAAGTTTGGCACCGTAGAAAGGTACAAAGATTAGAGTTCCTGAAAGAATGCTAGATTACACACACTCCCACTGTATTAGACGCAGCATATGCACAAAAACATTTCATAGAGCTGCATATTGTGAAAGAGTCTTATGGTTGTAGATTACTTTACCATGGCTCCTTTGATGAAAATGTATTGCCTTAACCTTGAAAACGTGGCACGGCAGTCGATATGGTTCGAGAGACTTGGAAGTACTCGTGCCTGTGGATTCAACAGACTAAAGACGCTCTTCGACTGATGAAACAATAGCAGGAGGAGGAGGGGAAACATTCTTCTGCCGAGTCGGCATTATTGGATTTGGATTGTAACATAGTAAGTCAGGCTGAGAGGGGCCTGTGAATATCACGTTGGAATCATAATAGACAAGGGCCGATTGTTATTGCACCGCACTTCCATTAATAATTCAATCATTTGACCCGTGACATGATTTCCCGTAAAACAATCTGATCCTCAGAGGGCTGATGGAGATATGTGAAATCTACGAGTGTGTGCGGTGTCTGTGTGTGTGTGTGTGTGTGTGTCTGTTTTTGACCTTCCCAGCATGACACAGAACTGATGCCCGGGGCGGCCACTCCAAGTCTAAAATTCAGAGGGAAGAAAAGACAAGATATCAGAAAGTGTGTGCAGCGGCTGGAGTGTGCTGCAGCATTTCCCCGAACTAAAGATGTGCCTGCCCCAAGGGTGCTCCAATACGCACGCCACAGGAATGGAAGGTCTTACACAAAGTATGCACTTAAAAAACTGAGCAGCGCTCTGAAAGTTAAGCACAAAATCAGAACAATGTATGCAGAGTGCATTAGATATATAAAAAAGTAAAAAAAAAATAGTGTGTGTGAGTAAGTGGAAACAAAGCCCAGTAATATCATAACACATTGTTTCAGGGATCACTACTGACAGGGGAAATGTTGCTGTTCTAAGTTAGGCCTGCTCCAAAGACAAACACACGTGCAGACACAGATGAATGGAGGGAACCTAAAAGCACACACGGCTGCACGCACGCGCAAAATAACAACACTCGCACGTGCACGCGCAAGGAGAAAAGCAGGGGTACCATCTATCAGGCTGCAGACGGGAGCCTGGGAAGGGGAAATCTGTCCTGTGATGGCTGTAAATGAGGGCTGTTGCGGCGCTGTCACATTGCATTTGGCTGGGACATAGGCGGTATGAGGGGCTACAAGAGATGGCCTCTGTGTACAGATATAATGAACTTGGGAGGTGTCTGGAGCATGGGCAGACACTGTGATTCTGTCACAGCTAGTGGTGCTCCACTGCTGCTGTGAGGAAACAGGAAGAGAGAGGGAGAGGGAGAGGGAGAGGGAGAGGGAGAGGGAGAGGGAGAGACGAAGACGTAAATTGAGTGCCGAGAGGGAAAGAGTGAGGAAGAGGCAAAGGCAATGATCAAGACAGAAAAACAGCAGAACGAGAGATGGAGAGGGGAATGAATAAGCAGCCCTGCAGAAAAACACAGAGCTAATCGCTGCCGGATTGGTGAGGCAATACTGCTGTTATACCAGAAGAATATTTACTCTAATTACAGTCAGCTAATGTGTCTCCAGGTATAAAAGCTGCTGGCGCTTTCCTGAGAATAATGAGAAACACAAAGCTTGCAGTGTCCTGGAGAGAGGTGCAAAACTCCCTTTGTACATTATTAACAGTTCACTGACAACAAAAGTGGGCTTAATAGAATGTAATGTGGTCTCCTCACCTATTCGTTTGTTCAAATGGTCATTAGGGGGATGCAGAATAATCCCCTCCTTCTGTTCTTCAACCACAACTCATTTTATTTCCAAAGTTCTGCCCGCATTTGCCTCTCAGCCTGTTTGATGGAGGATTTTCTCTCACCTCTGTCCTCCACACCAAGATGATAAACATGATTTCACGGAGAATTACAATCATCAGTCTTTGTAAAACACACAAAAAAAATCCTCGATAAAAGAATTAAGTCTGCTTCGGGGAGACGGTGCCAAACGTATAGATTTACAATTCCACACTCAAGTTCCCCACCATGTTTTAATGCATCATAAACACTTGGTGTTTTTTGGTCTCTGTTCCAATAAAAACAGAGAGAGCGGGGGTGTAATATCTGGAGCTGGGGGAAATTAAAGCCGAAGTTCCTCTCCTCCTCTGGTGCACTCCCAGCCCGCACACTCACACTTAACGCGCACGCACACAAACACGTACGCACAGTTAATCAGCAGCCCAGAGAGAAATCTAAGACCACATCTACACCCAGTGGAGGGAACCTGATACAACCACATCGTCTCCCCCCCTCCATTCCCACATTCCCCTCTTTCTCTTAATCATCAGCTCACACACACTAACGCTCCTGCTGATAAATTAGACACAAGGTTCGGTATGATTAACTAAAGTTAATGAAGACTGAAAGTGATCTCAAACAAGGTAACCATAGAAGGGAAGCATTTAAGAAAACATCAAGACTGCATTAGAAAACCAGCAGACTTTTTTCTTTCTCCCCCTCCTTTTCCCCCATTTCTGCTTCTGCTGCTATTTCCAAAAGTCTTTTCAGTGTGCGGTGACAAACATAACCCTTCTGACTGGTGGAAAAATAAATCATACTTTCAAGTGAAGACAAATGCCTGATCCGTTGGGAGTAGCTGCAGGCTATAGTCATAATGGCCTTTCTCTCTCTTTCTCTCCGCGACTCCCTTCCCCTACTTTTTCTCTCAAGGCAGGGAGTTTCCCTGAACTAGTTTTAAATGTCCACAAAAACCAGCGTTACGCAGCATAAAGCAAGATTAGGGCAGATCGGTAGCAAGAATACTGCTCTTTAAGACATATTTTACGATTGAACTCCGTGATGGTGAGAAGCACTTAAGGTCCTGGAAGCAAAACTGCTGCTCAGCTTTTTTTTTTGCTTTTTTTTTTTTTTCTGACCAAACAGCAAAAACACTCATCGGTCACATCTTTAACCGTTAAAACACTCAACGCGGCGCAAGGTCATTACTCATCATCTCTGATGTTGTGTCACAGACGCAGAATCGTGGATTTCCTACCACTGCAAAAGCCCCCCCTCAGCCCTGCTCAGGCTTGGCTTGGCTCGGCTCGGGGCAGACCAGCTGCAGAAGTCTGTCTCCTCTCCTCTCTCCCCTCCTCTGCTCTCAGTGCTATCAGGTTGCCACTCCTCCTCCTCCAGCCCATTACACAGGCCTCTTTATGCTGCGCTAAAAGCTGCTCATGTTCAAACACTCCTGGGAAAAGCTCCTTAAAAACATGTCAGGATGAGAGGCCCTGTCTGGTAAAATATTAATAGGAAGTTAATTGGTTGTTAATGGACTGGTGCTTGGGTAGAAATCACCCTCCATTAGATAGGCCACTGAAACACCCCATTCAGGGGTGTCATCTTACCACCTCCACAATCTAATTGGTTTCCGGTCACTGTAGCAGTGAGCTGCGGTAACCTGGTGTTAAAGACATTATCGCTGGAGCTTTATATAAGGACCAGCAAAAAAGTATTGTATCACACGCAAAGCACATTTCCCCGTGATTTTTTTTTTTGGTATCGTGGGTGTCCACTTACTTCGGGGTCAAGTTCAGCTCGCCCTTTCTTTTAATTGCGCGCTCTTTTGTGTCATCGTGTCTTTCATTCTAACTCTTTCCTTGTGTTAATCTTTCCTTCGTCTACACATAAGGAAATAGTTTTAACTTTTGTTGTCTGTGGTCAGAGTGACTGTGCTTTCTGTGGTCGTCCTTACCCAAAAGGAAAAAAAGCCTCCTCTCGCAGAGCAGACATGTAATATTGATGCAGAACAGACTCGGAGAAACACAGAAATCAAATGGAATCCAAACTAAGTTCAAATGTCGACATCAGCGCATACATTTTTGATCATCGCAAACCTACCAGATGCGATTCCTTTCAAGGGGAAGCCACAGGGCCGTGCGGAGCAGGGAACATATTTAGAAATAAGTGATATTTCAGCGCGTCTTTCAGTCCCGACTTCGTTCAGCTCCGATTCATTTATGAGAGGGACAGATACTTGTTGAAAAAGGTGGTTCAGGAAATGGACTTAAAATGGCAGTGGAGGTTACCCAGACATTTTTATGGATTGCACCACCTAACTATAACGAGGCAGCTCTTAAAGTAACCTCATTTTCTCTCTAGGTTTACAGACAACATATAAATGCTTTATATACACTGCTTACACTGTCTCATACCTGTGTCTTTCACTGAAAAGGATAAAAAAAAAAGTTTTTAATAGTGATGTCACCACTTTATACTAGTTTAATGTGAAGCTTCGACATCCAGCACATGCATATTAAGTTTTTCAATCCTGAATCTTTATTTGCTGTTACCCTTTAATGCACCGAAGTCCACTCTCGTGCCTTGGTCTATTTAATGGTAACCTCACTCAAACATTGAGTGAACCCGTGTCCAATTACATTACGAAGCAAATGTCAATGGATCCAACAGATGTTGTGCTACTACACAACTGCCAAGTTTCATTTAGCGAATGCAGGTATCACAGCCGCCACTAGATGGTAGTGAAAGGCTGAAAGCTTCTGATTGGCAGACAGGCCAAACTGATGAAAGAAATCCTGCAGGCCTCCTATTATATATCCAGCTCTGTGCTGTGTTCTGCTGTAATGTATTACCTGACTGGGTGGAGAGCGCGATAATCCCGACTGTGGGTAATGCAGTAGTAGAAATGCCTGTCTGATGTTTTGTTCGCCCCGTTCAGCCAGTTGAACTCCTCGCAGAGCAAGGCAGAGAGGGAAAAACAGGAATATTCCTGTAGTTATGCAGAAACATGAAGAGAAGGAGATCTGAACTCAAACTGAAACCTCAAACCAGCTGGTATGCACTCAGACTTTGGCTTTATTTTTGTTTTATTACATGTTAAGCTGTGAATGTTGCAACAATAGAGCAGGTTCTTGGCCGGACCTTGAGCAAAACCGCCATAAGCTACGAGGATTGCATGGTAATACACAACAAAGCATCTGCAAAGAACACTTTAAGAAACCGTAGAAAAGTTACAACCGTATGAAACGTCCACTGTGGAAAAAAAACTGTTCTTCGATCATTTTTTTTTTTTTTTTTTTTTTTTTGGCACTGAAAAAATTTTCAAAAAGAGGTCACCCACGGTGTTGCTGGACTAATGGAGTCACTGAAGCGCTTTTGTGCAATTACTTTCATCACCGTGACCATCAAAAATTTATAAATATACATTTAAAATTGGCAATACTGCAGTCGCGGGCACATTAAAAGTGCTTTCATTTTGACAACACAGAAATCTAAAAGTCAAATATTATTTCTAATAGATGAGGACAGCTGTCAAAAAAAATATTTTCACATGCCTCCGGGCGAGATAGCTTTGCTTTCCAAGCATGCACGTCACAACCGCTTATTAACTGTCAATCACTGATTTTTTTTTTTTTTTCATCATCTCAGGTGCACACAGTAACATTCATTGTGAAAAAGCTAGTTCAAATGTCACGCTAATGCACACAGACAAGCTACGGGACTGTGAAGTCTTCAAACGTGTCTTTTTTTTCCCCTCCTTTTTCTCATTTTGCAAGGTGAGAAGAGTTTTTTGATTATCCATATGAAGTGCTGAAGAAGTTCACAGGCCACGAGGTTCACCATTAATTGGCTCATGTGGAGAAAATGCATGCAAGTATTTTAATCAGCCCCCCCCCTCCAAAAAAAGCATTTGATGTGCGGGATACAGTCAAACAAGCAATAAGAAGAACTGAGCAAATGAACTTAGACTACATTAGACTGGAAGAATGTGCTGTCTGCCCTTCTGTTAGAATCTGCTCACACCCTCACCGTGTCCCCGCTCTCAGGACATAAACATAAAATCATCGAGAACCCTCTTTGGCCTGTGCAGCTAATGAAACAGTCTCGGAGACCCGCGCTCTCTAGGCTGTGTTGTGGAAAAGGATGGGCTTGACCATGCCCGAGAGGATTTTGGGCACGTGGACGCTCACGATCTCTGAGATCATCTCTGGGAAGTTGACGCGCATTTGCAGGGACTGAGCTTGGACGAACAGGTCATAGGTGAACTGGTGTAACTTCCTCACAACCTAAGCGCAGAGACAAAAAAATAGACATTTAGTGGGGTTATTAGAAATAAAGAAGTCAATAAATATGTCTGCTCTATACTGCCCCTGTCTAATAAAGGCTAAAATTCCCTAAATAATAACAATAATAAATAAGATAAAAGAAGAAAAAACAAATGACACTTGTGCCTGTCTTGGCACAGCTTAGGAGGCAGTTTTAAGAGATAACACTTATCGTGACACTCTAAGCTCCACAGACAGGGCGAAGCCTAAGGGGTCTTCATCAACTCTGGTCTTCCTCCTAAAGGGCCCTTGCAGACAATCTCTGGCTGCCCTCCAGCTCAAAAGCCGCAAAGCCGAGCGTTTAAAGGTAAATCCACAGTGAAAGACACGAGGCTCAAACTGCTGCTGCTCCTCACTGTAGGAGGTAATGTCATAGAGCTTTAACTCTTCTAGTCGTGCCCATATCATGATGTAAAGGCTTTTTCCTTTGACAGATAATTGTTCTCTTCATAGTAATAAAAGTCCTGAAGGTATTTAAAGGACAAAAGCAGTCCATCTACCCCCCCTAGTGGTTGCACGCCTTAGCTTTGCGTCTTCCCTCTAAACCTCAGTAATGATGATAATGTACGAGTGATTAATATTTATAACCTCACAAAATTAAAAGATAAAAACATTTTTAAAAATGCAAAGGACAAAGAACGAGCAGGAACACTACAAGTGTCCCTCAAACCACGGACGGGAATAAAAGTAAAAAAGTAAAATAGAAAAATTATGAAGAAAAAGTGTCATAAAAATCCACGTACAGGCACTCGAGGTAGGTTTGAATGAGTAATAAAAGGCCTTTATTTTAGTGGTCTAGAAACATTAAAATACGCCATTAGCTATCGGCGTGTGCCTTCTTTAGGGTGTATTTTTTTAATGCTTCTCGCCCACTAAAATAAAGACCTTTTATTACTCATTCAAACCAACCTCGAGTGCCTGGAGATGGATTTTTATGCCATTTTTTTTTTGTTCATAATCTTTGCATTTTTCTTTTTACTAAAGGTCACAACTTGACCTTTCTGTAACTTGCTAAAATAAGATAAAAAAAAGTATCATTCTTTTCAGGTGTTTCTGACTTTGCTTGCATTAGCTATATATATGATTTTTTTTTTTGCTTATGCGTTTGTTTCGAGGTTTAATGCCGCTCCCGTGGCATCGAGTTAAAATTATGGCCACAGAGTAAAGTGCTCTGTGTGAATGGGCGAGTGCGGCTTGTGGTAAAAAAGTGTTTCGAGTGCTCAGTTAAGAGCAGAAAAGCCCAGAATGCAGTCATGTGAAACAAAGTTTTCACAGGACTCTTTCACAGTCCTGTGAAAACTAAGTACCCCCCCCCCCAACATTCAGTTGCTTGCAGAACCAACTTTAGCTGCAAAAACAGCAACAGTTCTCTGTATGACTTTGCCAGTCTCTCACATCATTCTGGAGGAATTTTGGCCCACACTTATTTTTTTACAACGTTGCCTCACTTCTTTGAGGTTTGTGAGCATTCATTTATGTGCAGCTCTCTTACAGTCCCGCTATGTTATTTCAATCAGGTTGAGGTCTGGACTTTTGGCCACTGCAGCACCTTCATTTGTATCTTTTTCATCGATTCTGTTGTACATTTGATGCACGACCCAGTTTCGGCCCAGCTTTAGCCGTCAGACAGATGGCCTCAAATTTGACTCTAGAAAACTTTAGTATACTCAATGCCTGCAAGGTGCCCGGGTCCTGTGGCTGCAAAACAAGCCCAAATCATCACCCCACCCCACTTGACAGTTGGTATGAGGTGCTGAAATGCTGCGTTTGGTTGTTGCCAAACATCTCCACTTTGATTTTGTGTGTCCAAAGGACATTGTTTCAAAAGTCTCCAGAAGCACTTTGTTCAGATGCAACACGGCAGAATCTTACCAAACAAGCCACAACTGCACTTTCATGAACTTTAACATTTAACATGCTAACTGATGCCTGTAGAGTCTGACATGTAGCTCTTGGGGTTTTTTTCGGGGAGTTTCGGGGTGAATATGCTGGGATATTCTCTCCTGGGAAGATTGCAGCCTTGCGTTAACACACACCTGAATGCTCCAGACCGGCAAGCAGACAAAACATCTGCTTTTTACATAGGCGCTCACACTCGCTGATGATTAGTTAATCAAACGCATTTGATTATCAGCGCCTGGCTGCTAATTACCCTCTTGATTCCTATAGAAGCAGTAACTGTGTACTTATTTTTAACAGGACTGTATTGAGTCCTGCCAAAAACCTTTTTCACACGACTGTAATTAGCCGCTCATTTACTGTGTCAGACTATTCTTCTCTTCGATGGGTATAAATCTTATAGAAATCTTATTGGCTTTAATACAACAGCTTCTGGCACTACTATTCTTTTAGGGCTGTTAATTATCAGAGTAGCCTGTTAAGGATTAAGAGGTTCAAGGAAGCAAACTTCACGCCTGGGTTAAAATGTTAACATGTAATCTAAAATAAGGATGAACCTGAAAGAAATGAACCTGCGCTTAAATTTTAAATCCAATGTCTGACAGACTCGGTTGAATTAATCCACCTGTGAAATTTTAAAATAATAAAAATCTTGTCTGTTTGTTAATAATAAGCTAACACTTGTGTGTCTGTGTGTGTGACATGTGCATCTTCGTTCAGAGTCACAGCATCGCGCATTTTTGGAATGCAGTTGCGTGTATTACCGACTGGAGGTAGTCCAGCAGCTGCGTGAGCTGAAACAGTCTCTGCGTGCGGGTGGTCTCCCCGCGGTGGCTGGCCAAGCGGTCCAGCTCCTTTATGTAGGAGGTCCGCAGTTCATCAAAACAACGCTGGCTCTTCAGGCCCTCCACTGGCACTGTGACCGCAAAGCCAGAACACAACAATAACTCTCACAGACTTTATCCATCCCATCAATTCTCTAAAGTATGGCTGTACTCTATTATAGTGGTATTTCACATGCTGAGTTGACGTTCAAGCTATTACTCATGGTCCATAGCTGACTCACTGATGCTGAGGAGGACCAGGGCCTTCATGCAGAGGAACTCCTCCTGTGTAACCTTGAGCATGCACAACCTTTGGGAGAGCAGCTTCATCCTCACACAGTGTTCATACATACTGGACACTTGCATCCGCTGGCTGTGAGGAGGGATATATAAAAAAAAAAACAGCATGAGAAGGGAAGAAGGAGCACAACGTGCAAGAAGAAGAAGAAGAAGTAGAAGTGTGAAGCCAGAGTCACATAGTGAGAAAAACAGCAAGGAGAAAGACAATTAATAGATGTGGGGACAAGAGTGAAGAGGGGAAAAAAAGGCACCAGAGGTGAGAAAAAAAATGAGTTAGATGGATAATAGAAAATAGAGAGCGACAGTGAGGCATTGAAAAATGAGGGTCAGCAACAAGGGCAGGCATATCCATTACTATGTAGGTCAGAAGCAGCCTAATAGAGTGACAGAGGGGTAACACGGGCAGAATGAGTGTTGTGCTAATGTCGCACAAAACACCAGCCAATTGAATCATGCCGTGAGAGCCGGTGAGTAACTGGCATTGGCATTCTGAGCGACACCTTCTTTCAACACAACAATTTACTGATAAGAGCCGGGGGAATCATGTACAGTGATTTGTGACACAAACTGTGCGCTGAGGTTCCTTTGGAAGCAGAACGAAAAAGACAAAGGTTGGAGTTGAGGTATCAGAAGCGTTTCGATAAAGGGGGGGGGGGGGTAGGCTTAAATTAACACTTGTAAAAGTTTTAATTTAAAAAAAAAAAAAAAAAAAAAACTTGTCAAAGTGGAAGTTCACGGACGCTGACGAATGGCTCGGCCGTGACGAAAAAGAGGAAAGCATTTGAGGCGATTCCTCTGCAGCCGCGTTTATCAAATGCAAAGTGACGGGTTTTCGGTCGTGCCCAGAGAGACATTGGCTGTTTGTTTTCCTCCCCTCGAAAACACGGTGCCTTTCATTAAATTTCACGATGACAGGTGAAATCGTGGCATTCCGGCAAACCCCACGTCACAGTGCAACTCAGTTGCAACTCACTCATTGAAGACCAGGTCTGGTGCAAAGTAGAGCATTGAGCTGTTAGTCAGCGTGTAGGACCTCCAGCCCAAGGCGAACACCATCACTCCCATCCATGACAACTGAATCACTGACATCTGGTCGTCCACGTGCAGGTCCCGAAACCCTGTTAGCAAAACTCGCTGTTATCAAACACGCTCCTTGAGGTTAAGTTATAAAATCAGCTGATTCGGCTCAATTAGGTAACTCTGGGGACAAAGGCAGATACAGTACTGGCCTTTTTCAGCCTTCCTTTTTTTTTTTTTTTTGACTTAAATGTGAAAATAGCCCCCTCTAGTGGTTAATATTTGAACAGGTTTTTTTATTCTGCATGGACATCAAACTGGAACAAACTTCTGGAAAGGTCTATCATCTTCTGACCTAGATACTGAAGCCTTGCTGAGTGCTGGCAGATTAAAATACATTTCCTAGTAGCGGTACTGCCCATCCAAACCACAGTGAATTTTAATATAATTTTTGATTGAATTATGCTTCTTACTTCTTAAGCTGCCTGTTTACCATCCACTCTCTTGCTCAAAGTTGTTTACAAGCCTGACCTTTCAATGTTTTCGCTAGAACTGTAAGTGGTGTGCCTGGAAATAAACTGAAATGGAAGCAACTATGAAAATGTAATCCCTACCGGATTTTCGTGAAGAGCTACTTGGAATTAATTACCTTGGCTCAGATTAGTGTACCTGGTATTGCCTTGGCCCAGCGCACCACGGTTACCAGCTGTCGCTCCCCCAGCTCGTTCAGGCTGGTGAGCAAGGACATGGGGCTGTCTGGCTGGGCAGGATCATGCCCGGCATTGACCACAGCTGGCTCAATAGCTTGTAGGATGCTGAGCAGGGACAGGCAGGAGTGCAGAGGTGGGGGGATGCCTGGACCCAGAACCGAGATATGTAGATAAAATGAAACAAAAAGAGAAGGATAGCAATATCAAGTCTTTTCTAGCAAAAGTAAGCTTAATGTTGAATAAACATGATATTGGAGCTTTGTGCAAGTAATCCTTACCAGCTTGCATCCTGACAGCTGCATTTACGGACTCCAAGCCCACATCTTTCTTCCCTGCCCTCTCTCCTTTTTCTCTGTGCCCCCAGCCCACTGCCTGTTGCTCCTCCTCTCCATTCCTCGTCTGTCCGGCTCCCTTCAGCCTGCGACCTGGAGAATTTGCATTTGTTATAATGTATTTCAACTAAACGTGAGCTATCTGACCACACTGACCCGTTTTTTTCCAGACACAAACCACAAAATACTTTCCGTTATTCGCGTCTCGTTATTTCCTCATCTCCTGCTGCTCACCTTTAAGGCTCATTCCCGACATGAAGCACTTCTTCAAGCGACACGAGGCGCAGTTTTTTCGCCTCAGTTTGTCAATGGTGCAGTCGTTCCGGCTGGCACACAAGTGGTTCTGCTTACCTGGAGGCACACAAAAGTCCTGGGGGATGAGGACTGCGAGTTCAACAATGCCCAGGCTTCCACTCATAGCAACGATATGTGGGTGTTTACTGATAACAAATAACTCGCCCTCAATATGTCAGGGTCACTGTGCCCTGTCTACAGGAGAAAGCAAGTGGGTGTAAGAAATTAAATCAGCCAGTGAGTAATTGCGTGTGCACGCTCGTGTGTGTCTGTGCGTGTTACACCCACCTGCAGCGGCCCTCTTGAAGAATACTTTGCAGCTGCCACAGGTGACTGCTCCATAGTGACAACCCGAGGCATCATCTCCGCACACTTGACACACTCTCCGTTCTGACAGATACACACCTGGAAAAAAATCCTCATGCCTGCGCACACACATGGCGGTGTTGTTTTTAAAGGGTTTAAAAACTGAGGGAAGACACTGGTGGAGAATTGCAGCTGATTTTTTTAAAAATCTTTTTGAGCTAAAGTATGATCACAAAAGCAAAGCAGTCACACAGATATTAACATCAATTTTGGGTTACTAGGCCTGTCCTCACTGAGTGTTAGGCTGCGTGTTGTGATACCAGTTTCCTAAATCCACTCAATTTACGTTTCTTCCTCATACGGTTAATAATTTGTCAACAAAGGAAGTCACTTTGCTCCAAAGTAAACTTGTGATCAACAAATGCCAGAGTACAGTCTTTTAAGGAATGGGACACTCGTAAGAAAATAAACAGACACGGAATCAGCAACAGGTGCTGAATATCTACTTTATAGTGACACTGATGCTTTCCTACTGTTGTAGTCTCAAAACTTATAAGGACAGTAATGGAAATGTTAAGGATAGAACCAGTTTTCATTCAGTCTATCTGCATGCTAAAACATGACTTGGACAAGGCCAAAAAAAAAAAAAAAAAGAGCACACGAGGCTACTGGAGCATAAAGGGTTCAGTGCTGCTGAAAGCTTCAGGATTTCACAGTGTATCAATATAAATCATGGCCGACAGCAATACATAATAATCGTATTCATTGTATTTGATTTATCTGGGCAGACACGCTGCAAAAAACCCAATCAGCTTATACTCTGTGGCTGGTCACAGGAACGTTTAAGAAATTAAGCATGAAATCCGGAGAGACAGTGCACCATTAAACATCGGTGAACTTGCGTCAAAACTAATTACAGGAATCCTTTTATAACACAAAAAAATGACCAAAATCCAACTGTAAGGCTGGCTGGCTGAAGCGTGTTTGGTCACACAATGTTCATGCTGTGTGTGTCCTTTTGGTTCTCATCAAAGAAAGGTGTGAGATGGGAGTGATTAGTAGTAACAAACGTGCTGTACGCAGGAGTGCCCTTTTGACCTAATGCAAATGGAAAACGAAAAACAAAAACGTCGAAACAAGAGAATTAAAATATGATATTTACCTTAAACTGCGATCTGTGCAATTCACCCAAACTGAAGGCTCGCTCTTGATAGTGGAAAAAGTGGTTTGCCCCTGAGGAATCGCGCTTGGGTAACTTTCCATTTGGCCATACCCTTGTGCCATCGCTGCTCGGATGTTACCTTTGCCACCCTGCTCACCTCTACCGTACAAGACACAGCGGCATTCCTGCCTGTTTCCGCGAGAAGCTTGCCCGCAATTACAGTATTTACACAAAAAATTATGTTCGCCCGGTTCTCCTCTCTGTGGCTGTGGCAGGGATCGGTCGCTGTATGCGCGCTCATTTGCGCACCACATTTGAGCTGGGAGATCTGTGTATATGTCTGAACTGGCATAGTAACCTGAAGGTTGTTTTAAGGGTACGACCTCAGGCACCTGAGAGGTCGCGGGCAGCTCTTCCACCGAGTTCATGAACGCATTTGATTCCCTGCAGACATATCTGGATATCACCGAGCCACGCGTCACAGTTTGCGCACCGTCCATTTCGCCCGATCTGAACAGATCCATACAGCTCACCTGCTGTATGCCCTGGCACACTTCTCCAAAGTCGTCCTCTCTAAGGCTACCGTTACCCAGGACAAGCATGCGGCCGTCTGAGTTCATATTTCCAGTCCTTCTCAACTCTGACACTCCCCGAGAACTATCTGCCACAGTGGAGTCGCATTCTGCAAAGGCGCTGCTGGAGCTCTGGTTCATATTATTGGGCGGAGAAGACACCGAATCCAAACCCAAAGATACTGACACCGCTTTGCTGAGCTCAATAGCTGGACACGCGTAGATGTTAATATCCAACCGATCCGCTTCATTCATCGTTAAAGAGTTTGTTTCTTCCAAAACGGAGTGAAAGGCCATTTTCAGTTCCGATCCTTGGAGTTAGAGTAGACTGTGTGCGTAGCGAACAAACAAAACAACACTTTCCAGGCTCGAAAACGCCTACCCAATGACACTACTCTCGCGCGTCTCAGCGGATGGGAAACGCACATCGGTCGTCGACGTAAGTTGCGAAGAGGAAGGGACGTCCCGCCGGTCTGATTTACGAATGACGGGGCTTTTCGGCGCTTATAAAGTAACTTTTTTTTTCAACACAGGAGATTATTTACACATGATGAAAATTCACCTCACGAATTACTGGGAGAGAAAGAACTGTGAAAATTTGCTTTGGCATATACAATAGTCAGTGACCCCCACTTTTATTAATTTTAAAACCCAGAGGCGTGCCTCCCACTATTTTACGTGCAAATCTAACCGTGTCTTGGGAGAAGAACCGCGATTAAACATTACACTTACCCCCGTGTAGCACAGGCTCCCGTCAAGTCTGAGCAAAGCCTCGGTGGTAGTTTGTTTTCCCACTTAGAGTTATATAAGCTTGCTTGTGTTTCTCGGTCGAATTCACACAGACAATTGTCAGGTTAAGAACAAACCAGACTGCACAATCATTGATGTGTCTTAAACACATTAAGATAATGAAAAGAAAATAGTGGGTAGTCAGTGGAGGCTGTGATAGATACTTTCACCTATTTATGTAATTATTTAATTATTTTTGGACAGCTTGTGATGACTCAGCAACGCGACAAGGTTCGGGGACTAATAGCCTAAACAGATTTTTTTAAAAAGTATTTACTTGTCTGACCCAGTACATAAAAAATTCTGGATTTGGAAAGCCTTCTTTTTGGATTGCAGCAGCAGAGAAAGTGCTGGGAGCCTTTGCAGGATTTTTATTTTATTTTATTTTTAAAAAAAATGGTGTGACGCAAGAGGGAGCGAGTGGCGCACACTCACATTACGGGTGGGCACATGGGAGATGAGAAAATTCTATCAAAAACGTTGTGCTTTGCATGACAAGGCAACAACATTCAGTCTGGCTACAGTCGGAAAGATTTTTTTATTCTACTGAGATGGAGAAATAAAGAACAATGTTGCACAAAGTAAAGTAAAGGAGTTAAGGAATGAAAGGCAGCGGGAGCACTTTTTCATAACACAAAAATGTAATTGAAAAAAAAAAGTTGCATTCCCACCAAAAAGGTTATCCCAGATCTATTTCTCCCCCTTAATTTCTGCCCATGTTTTTACAGACTGGACAGATCAAGTTTAAGATTGTCAACCTGACCCCCCCACTCCCCCTTTAGTCGCATCCCTGCAGCACCAGTGTGGCTGCTTAACTTTTTTTTTGTTGTATCTTTATATATAATCTTATATAAATAGAAAATAACGCACCCAACCCACACCAGTCGTGTCTCTCTGTTTTATTCTTTATTTCCGAGATAAAGAAGAAATGATTTCATGTTTAGTTGAAATAAAAACATTTGCCTTTAATATCACTGCTTCAATTAATCAGCATTAATAAGGTTTTCAAAACAACGCGCTGGAAGTGCAATTGGATGTAATCAGACTGATTGAGAAGCAAGAATGTGTGTGTATGAAATTAAAAATATATTTAGAAGAACAGCTTCTGCATTCTCAGTGACTTGCTTACTAATGAAATCGCCAACATTAAAAACAACAATGCACATGATATCATTCAAACCTTTTTCAGGGTAATTTACTACTGGTGTGATAATCGTCCCCTATACGCTTCTACAATCTCTGTGTGTCCAGTTGATCTGAACTTTTCTCGCTTCCAGCCTGAGCGAGCCAGCGGGCTCACATGGACTCAAACTCATCAATGCGTTGTTTAGTGTTGCCCTGACGAATCTGACGCAGGGTCTTGTATTTGTCGCGGCCCGCCTTCACATTCTCAGCGTGGATCAGGTCATTGGGGGTCTTTTTGCTCTCGTCTACAGCCCGAGCCAGTTCGGTGCTCAGGAACTGGAAAAAAAGAACACAAACACAAAGTGAATAAAATCCTCTTACCTGGGAGTAGAAGACTATTCACAAGCCTTACTCTGCTCCCCCATACTCCCCTCAATCCCGTCTACAAACCCCCCCAGACCATTGTGCACAGTTATAAAGTCCATTTTTGTGTCCTGTTGTCTGCACAACATCAATTCTTGTCACGTCTGTGAGATAGGGCCGCAGACGGGATTTGCAGCTTGAATAAAAACAAAAGAATGATAATGTACCAACGCACCAATGTTTAATTATGTAAAGTGCACTTAGCTCTGGTGAAACACAATTTGTGGCGGTAATTAAGCGTCCACCTTTACAGCAGAGTCAAAACCTCTATATGAACATGTCAACAAACTGTGCAGAAGATTTAACAAAACTCTTTAAATATTCGCAAGAGCACAACAGGAAGTGAAGATGTGTTTTTCAGACTGTGGGAAAGACTGGGTAACTAAGTGTTCATGATCAAGGACCACAACCCCAAACACAAGTAAATAATGTTTATAGATAATGAAGATGACGGACAGATGGGGAACAACAATCTTGGTCATCTAGGATGAGGTTTAAGGAAGGCCTGTCCCTAAAACAAGTGTGTATGACAGGTGTGTATTTATAGCTGAAAGGTGAGTGTTTGGGGTGCGGTGCCACTGTTTATTGGATGAGTGGAAGAAAATGGATGGATGGATGCAACTCTGCCACTTACATAACACCAATAAAAATGTAATGGGGACACGCCCCGAGGACCTGTAGATTTATCCAAATAAGACAAACAGTAAATGTTTAACATGTTAATATTCACCAACTGGTGTTTGCAGGGTTTAGCACCTCAGTTTACAGTTTTTCTCAATTGCTTTGACACATTTACTGAAATATTTTTGAAATTCTCATAACTGATACATGCACAACTTGCCCAAAAAGCTTTATTTCATGCATCACAATGAAGTTTTGCGTCAACAAAGAGACAAACACAGCAAGTAGCTCTGACACGTGTAAAACCAAAGCGGTAAGAAGTGGCATTTATTCTATCTGTAGCGACAGTGGACTCCTTTCCTGAGCGTCTTGCCCTGCACTGACTTTGAACATTGCATCGAGGTGAATGCTGATTTCCTGCGGTGGTCCCTGAACATATCACAATGCAGTAAAGACCACAGATTCTCACTGACTTCACATCTAATGCTCTCTGCTGCACAGGACGGTTATTATAGTTAACTAAAACTAAAAGCTAAAAGTAGATGTGAATTTTTTTTAATTTGATTAAAATAAATAAAAACTAGGTTTTTTTTGGGGGGGGGGAAATCAAACTAAAATACAATAAAACATCCTCACTTTTAGTATCTGTTAGTTTAGTAAAATTTGCCTTTCATGGGTGAGTTTAATGAGACTTTTGATGGCTACAAGACTGTGAGTCAACTGCCCTCAATAATAGCCAATAATAATTAAAAGACTAAAAGCAACATTGAAACTAATAAAAACTAAACTTTTTCAAATAATAAATCCTAAACTGAAACCCACTCTGGAAACTAACTGAAACTAAACTGTACTAAGATTAAAAAAAACAGTCCAAAAAAATTATTAAAACTAATTAGAAAATACAAAACTTTAATAACTCTGCTCACATGCAGTCTAACAGGGGGACGGCCACCTGCATCTTCATGTATTCTGCTGTCTTCCCCTTTCTTCACTGCCACACCCTCTCACTCCTCTCCCTTTTCTTTGGGCAGTCTGTTGCTCCCTTAAAACGTTCATCTGAGCGGTTCCTGCATGTTCACACATTGTTGTAACTTTGCTGTGCATACGCTCCAAAAACATGTCTACGCTTTTGATCACAAAGGTTTACGCAACCAACAGTTTTTCAGCCCGTTGACAGTTACGCTGAGTCATTTGCTTAAATGCGCTAAAATTTGCAAACGGTAACAAAGACGAACACTTTCTGTTGTGCAGAAGTCAAAGAGTTTTGAAGGGTTTCGAACACTATTGTGACAACTTCATGTGAGAACTGAGCCAAAGCAACTGTGAAAAACTGTAATGCTCACATTTACTAATTAACATAGAGGTATTAGAAGTGGTTGCATGACTGTCTGAATACACAGTGTGGCAGTCCAACCAGTTTTTGTTAACATATTGGTGGAATAAACCCAGGTGCTCATTTTAATCCATGTTTTACTGCAACTGGCCATTTACTCATTGCCACATTAGTCTCAGCATTCGGCTTGAGTGGTTTCTAATTTACAGAATATTATTCAGAGCACCTCAAGCTTTTCAATTAAAAAAAAAAATGAGGGCATTTTGTGAATAATTTGTCTGCACTCTTAAACAATCCAAGACTGCTAACCTCTACCTGAACATGACCTTTGACCAGAGTTTGATAAAGAGAACAGCCGGTCCGTTACTAGACAGGCATCTGACTGCATTCACCTAACCTTACCTTGAGGTTTTTCTGTAGTCTCTGGTTCTTCTGGGCCTCTGTGACTCTTTCCTCCTCGCTGCGATCTCGGACCATCCGTGGAGAAGTCAGCTCGGCGCTCGCCTCTGCGCTGCTCTCATCCGTCTCATCGTTGTCGAGGATGTGAGAGTGGACCGAATCCTGGATGTGGACACCCATGATTTTAGTCTTCAGCTCTTCTTTTGTTTGCTCCAAATCGGCTTCCACCAGTGTTGCCTGTTAACAGACATAAGAGACATAGTCATCAGCGAGGATAGATAGATAGATAGATAGATAGATAGATAGATAGATAGATAGATAGATAGATAGATAGATAGATAGATAGA
>JAVDPK010002962.1:0-12036 GCA_034780415.1 Cichlasoma orientale
CACACACACACACACACACACACACACACACACACACACACACACACACACACACACACACACACACACAAACAAAGGCTTTTGGAAGCTGATTAAGACATGTGTCATAAAACAGCAATATCTGCAGTTTGATTCCAGCTGGAGAACTTTGCTGCAAGTCATTCACATCACTCTTCTGATGTTCCTTTATTGCTCTCTGCTGTCAGTAAAGGCTAAGATGCCTCGAAATGTGCATAAGAAAGTGTAAAAAAAACCCCAAAACGCTATGTTTGATTCACATGAAAATAAAGCAAAGTGTTACATCAGCACCTTTAAAAAAAAAAATCTGCTTTTATTTATAATAATAGATGTGGAACTCGTGAAAGGTGTGATTATTGTGACAATTTGGTTTCCCAAAGCTCGCACAACAAATGCTTTGCAAATTCTTAACAACAATACATAATGGGCCGCATTATGTCCAGCTTGTCCTCCTGCTGTTTCCCAATTCATGCTGTTTAGCAGATCTTATTCCACTCCACATGTTGCTGAGCATCCTTGGATCCCATGATGATAGCTACTTATCTACCTGCAGTCAAAATGAAAGCCGCAGGTTTCCCAACTGGTTGTTATTGTCTTTTTAATAGCTGCATGTTTTCCAAGTAGTCTCCAAGGTAGGCTCAACTTGGAAAAATTTGCCAAATGGCTTGGAAATCAGGCCTAAATCCTCACAAGCTTCCCTGTTTAACCTAAAGCTCCACCTTTTCTTCACAATGCATGTTCGTCTGACAGCTTGTTCGCTATAATAATGCATGTCCTACCTGCTCTCATACCAGATCATGTTGGCAGGTGGCCAGGCTTCAAAATCTTCTGATGGCCTTAAAGACAAGAATGCGTTATTGTTTACTGGTTTCAGTGTCTATATGCTGGCTGAAACAACCCTCAGACTGTGTATATTATCTGTTTATGTTGCCGTTCTTAAACTTGTCTATGTATTTATTCATATTAATTTTGTTTGCCACGCTGTGGTTATGTCATCTCTCATTACCAGCTGCAATAGTGTGGTTGGTACTGGTGGTATAGTTTTGCCCTTGTCAGTCAGTCTGTGGGCAAGTTTTGTATGTTCTCATGGAAAATGTGACTCTAATGAAACCCACTGTGGTGGGAAATGATGGGCATGTGTTTATATGTCTGTCATCTGTTTTTTTGGTAAAAGGATTGTGCCAATGCAGTGGCATACATACAGTGAACATCAGCTGCTCCTGATTCTATGACTGCCGTGTCTCTTGCTCATAATGCATCTGGTACTGAGTGAAGGCCCTGGAAGCAGGAGGGTCAAGGGGTCGTTGGTACCCCTGCTTTACACTGTTGCCCAGCTTCTTTTCAATTTTTAACATATTTGTAACTTCTCATGTAAAACATCTTTATCTGATGATTAAGCATACAGTGTTTTTGTCTGAGGACTCATTAGTTTCACAGCCAGGTAATATCCTCCCATCAAGCTTACTGTCATAGACTATACACACCTGCCAAAGTACTTGAAACAGCCTTTGTAGTTCCTGCTACACCAAGCATCTGCAGGACCAGAAGATCTCCCAAAGTAATCAATTGATCAACTGGATGCACCTGGTGGATGTGGAGTCTAAATTGCTGACGTGGTTCAGATGCAGTTCCAGCTCCACGAGAACAACCAATCATCTGTGTAGATTAGAACTCTACCCTGTATTTGAGGGTTTGTGCATTTTTTTTGAGTGGTTGAAAAGAGAAGAAGCATTGCTGAAAACCTCCACGCCTTTTCATGCCAAACATCCACTGTTATGTGGATGCTTTTAGAGACTGAAGGAACTCCTATTGCAGAGGTTACTCTGGAATTCAACAAATTATTAACAAAAGTGATTCTTTTGTTATTGTATTCTTTCTGTCTCTATTCTGTGGTTACTAATGAATATAGCTGCAACGCACTCCTGTAGCAATGGAAAGATTATACAAACCCACTATCCAGCAGTGTTGTTTACTTTTAAAGAGGCTGTTTCTGTCAGTAAGCAATCCGTCCAGATCACGACAGGCACAGGATATAATGTTTCAATTACAGCTAACACTCTCCGTATGAGCAGAACACTAAATACACCCCTGAAGTAGCTCAGAGCACTAAGTCTTTGACCAAGACAGCTGACCAAAGGTCTTTTAATGCCAAGTCACAAACAAATTTATCAGGCTTTCATGCCAAGTGCAAGGCATTTCTTTCTGTTAAGAAAAGACATGTAGCAGAAAGAAAGTAAAATGTTGAAGGCTCTTTGGTTTGTTTATAACAGATTTACTACATTCTGTTAAATAATAAGGCTATAAATTAAAGTAAACTTACAAATGTGAATTAAGAGTATGATAAATATCATAATAAGAACAGTTTTTTTTTTATTCTAGGACATTAAAAGTAATGAAATTAAATAAATAAAGCCTGGATTTATTCCAAATCTTTGTGCTTAGAGCATTTTCACTTTCTGCTGTTAATGCTGCCTCATGCGTACAGGCAGACATACAGAAGATAAGCATGTTCATGTATGGAAAAATAACGCATAGAGAAAAGACTGGGAAAACTGAAATAATAAAAAGAAAAAAAAAATGCATGCAGCCATAATAGAAGACGTGATGAGCTGAAATGATAGAGGAGAAATGAGTTTATGACAATCAGTTACATACAGAAAGCACATCTTTGTTTCAGGAAGATCAGTGTCCGGATTAGCAGAAGTGACAGATAAAGAAATGGAAAATTTCATTGCACACTGCTATCTGGAAAATAGATTTTGTGAATACTGAGCTAGCTGAATATAAGCTTTATTCAGTCTGCCTGAATCCTTTTGCACTGACGAGCCAGGTTTTACCCCTGGCTACAATGAGGGCTTTTCTTTCTCTGTCTCCACAGAAAAAAAAATGACATGCTCTACAGCTTGTAAAATAAGGTATGTGCACAAAATTTAACGTGGATTTCAGTGGGCCTCTTGCAGGACATTTTGTTTGTCTTTTTATTCTGAAAGTGGCTCCAGTGACTTACCTGAAGTAAATGCCACATGCTCATGCGGAGGTGTGCCAAGATTTTATAATGTGCAATGACATTTCATGTCAAATAAATAATCTTTCCACCTGTGGAGAGAAGCAAACTTTTTCTACGTGGTTTCTAATATGAGTCTGGGCCGCTCCTGAATTTTGTTTAGAAATTGTTGAATGCCACAAATTTTCTTAAAGCAGGCGCACGCGCCACAGAAGTGTAATTGTGTAAAGGGAAAACATTGCTGGAAGGCATATCCACGGAGGTGATGCCCGGCCTCAAGTGGCGAGAGTATGCATCCTGCAGGATGAAGGAATTCATTGACTGTCCAGTCGAACACCTCTGGGACATTATGTTTCGGTCCATCCAACGGCATCAGGTTGCACCTCAGACTGTCCAGGAGCTCAGTGATGGTCTGGTTCAGATCTGGGAGGAGATCCCCAACGACACCATCTGTTGTTTCATTTGGAGCATCCCAAGAAGTTGTCGGGCATGCACGCAAGCACGTGGGGGCCATACAAACTACTGAGTACCATTTTGAGTTGCTGCAATGAAATTTGGGCAAACTGGACTAGTCTGCTGCATCTTTTTTTTTTACTTTGATTTTCTTTTAACTCAGCCTTCTGTAGGTTGATAATTTTAATTTCCATCAAACGATGTGGCATCCTTTTATTCCTAACACATTACCCAGTCCATATCAGTATAGATATCTGATGAATTTTCAAAGTGTTCCTTTAATTGTTTTTTGAGCAGTGTAGATGAAATAAATTCAACACAGGTAAAACTGATGAAAGCGGGAAGGAAGGAAAACTGATGAAGACAGGAAGTGAAGCAGTCAACTCTGGTGCAAGAATGTCAATCTGCACAAACACTGGATCAGGGGAGGTGCTGATTGATCTTGGGAGATGCTTGTGCCTGGCATTGATAAACCTTGGGAGAGTCGCAGGAGAGCCATCAAATGATTGTGAAATGGGCCAGGGAGCAGGAGAGGTGTGGCGCTGCAGGGGTTTTAAGTGACCATGGGAGAGGTTTGGGCGTGTGCAGCATGCTGGATGCTAGCAAACTCAGGAGCAAGAAGCAGGTTAGCAGGCCAGAGGTTAGATGCTGTAGCTGGCCACAGACTAACTTGAGCATTAAAGTTACAGAAATATTCATAAATCCATTAAAACAAACCAGGAGTTTGATATATGTTTCACTTTGCAGCTTTCTAGCATTAGCCTAGCTGGCTTTTGGTGGTTAAAACAAACAAACATAAAACTGTATCCACTTTTATGATTTCTGCGTTAAGAAAGCAATGTAATTTGAAATTTCTTACTGAAACAATTATTTATTTCTCGGAAACTTTCATACTAGAGAAAAGTCTGAGCTTTTTTGGCTCACGGGGATTTCCTATCCAAGCAGTGACCTCAATACCCTAAACTTTTGCCTTGTTTTATATGAGAAGCCATCATTATAACAGTATAAGGAAAAGAATAATACCTCCACTTAAAAAAATACGGGGGTTATAAGTATGTGCCTGAACATGATCGCATTACTGATGTTGCCCTATAAATCCTTATCAGCGCTTTTGAAGGTGTCCAACCCTGTGGAATTCATTAATTTCACACTTTAATTCAGTGATTTAAAAACAAACACAGGTTGGGATATGAGGATTAAGGTTTCACACTTCAATGTGATTATCAGTGTCAGGCATAAATGATGAAAGTCAACATACTGTACTTTTACATAAACAGTGTACCCTCACCCATTTCTTGACTTTTTGCACCAAATTTGGCGTTTTAGCGAGCTTGTCATTATTACATCCTGATTTTTTTTTTTTATTTGAATCTCACTCCCACATATTTCTAAACCATAAATGTTATGCACATTTTTAAGACCCTTATCAGATGAAGATGTTTAACAGTTAGCAGATTTATCAGATCTTGGAAAACTCTAAAGCCCTTGAAACGGTCCGATAATCTAATGCAATCTTATGGTATATAAAATCCAAAGGTTGTTGTGAGAGTGTGTTTAATTTAATTTTTTCATGCGCTGCACACTTTTTGCAAAAAGCCTTCAAGAGTTTCTTTGAGTCACTGAGTGCATTCTCACCACATTCAGAGAAAACTCCTCTGTTAAACTGCAATCAGCACACAGGTGATAATGATTATACTGATTACCTATAATTGGCAGCTTGTACCGGCAGCATTTGGTTGGATCTTCACTCGACTCTAACACTGGATCAAATTCACCTTCTCTTATTCACGGCAACATTTCAGTGTCATGTTACAGCATGCAGCCTGCGGCTCCGACTCCTCTGCAATGATCCTTATAGATACCAGCATCGTCGGTTAGCATTAGCCTAGCCAAAACTCTAGCTTCATAAGCTTCATCAGCTTTGTTTGCAGAAGAGTCCTCAGTGAAGTGACAAGAACAGAGAAAGACGTGCTCTTCTTTTTAAAAGGCAGCCAAATTTACCTTTTCTACAGAACACAAAATGAGTTTTTGGCCATCCAAACCTTGCAGAGTATTCTACTTCAGAGCAGTGGACCAATATTCTAAGTCACACAGAGCAGGTGGATGTGACTGCTGCACAGCAAGAGCTGAGAGGACCATCAACTCTTGTTAATGTCCTGCAGACCCATGTGTAGAAAACATCCACTGGAAACCAACTGTTTGAGCTTAAATGTTCTGATTCCAGCTTTTAAACTCTCATCATGAGGATCCAATATTGTGGCAGTATATATGAAGAAAATGAAGAAAAAAAACCATTATGTGGTCTGTACACTCACTGGCCTCTTCATTAGGCACACCTTGCTAGTACTGGGTTGAACCCCCTTATGCCTACAGAAATGTCTTAATTCTGCATGGCACAGATTCAACAAGGTGCTGGAAAAATTCCTCAGAGATTCTGGTCCATATTGACATGATAGCATCACGCAGTTGCTGCACATTTGTCAGCTGATTTTGTCAGGCATGATGTGAACTTCCTGTTCGACCACATCACAAAGGTGCTCTACTGGATGAAAATCTGGTCACTGTGGAGGCCATGTGAGTTCAGTGAACTTAGTGACATGTTCAAAAAAACAGTTTGAGAAGATCTGAGCTTTGTGACATGATCCAGGAAGGATCCATGCTAGTTACACCAACGAGAGAGAGAGAGCACAGAGGAAACAACATGCAGGGGGTGGAGTCGATTAAGCGTGTGGTTTAACCAGGTGAGCTATACCAGCGACCTGGCTATGGCAAAGTCTGACCCTATCAACTGTACAGCCGAAATTGAGACTCATCAGACCAGGCAACTTTTTTCCAAACTTCTATTTTCCAATTTTGGTGAGCCTCAGTGGCCTGTTCTTAGCTGACAGGAGTGGTACCCAGTGTGGTCTTCTGCTGCTGTGTACAGAGATGCTCTTCTGCATACCTTGGTCGTAACATGTTTATTTGAGTTACTGTTGCCTTCCTGTCACCCCAAAGCAGTCGTGGCAGTCTGCGCTGACCTCTGGCATTAACGAGGTATTTTTACCCAGAGAACTGCTGCTCACTGGATATTTTCTGGCTGGAGGCTTTTAGTATTCCTAAAAAAGAAACAAGCTTTCCAGTAAAGTTCACCTTATGTCTTCTTAGCTGGCAAGCTGGCCACAAATCACCTGGTTTTGTTAGGAGTTGAAGTGTTTTTGAACCCCATAGCCTCACAATGGGCCACAGCATGCAATACCTGGGGCTAAGCTTGCTGTTGATGATAAGTATACTGTATATCTCCTAACTGTGGGCTTTCTATGGTATTAAACCACAGTGTCTCGTTTTTGATTTCAGCACATGCTAAATGCAGGAGACGCATTTGTATGATTATTAACATTATTATGAGTTGCGAAGTCTAGTGCTTCATGCAGTGAAAGGCTTGTTTAAGGTCTTTGCCCAACACAATGAAGCATGATATCTTATTTTAAATCTTGAGCCAAAATTAATCAGGGAGAGATAATGATTAACAAGTGAGAGACTGATTACATTCTTGCCTAGTCGTAACCCATCATTAATCATGATAATTTCCGTCACCCTGACACCTCGAGTGCGCGTGCCCTATTTTCTTTGATGCCATCAGGTTGTCATCAAAATTATATTAACTGGACCCCGGCTTCCTGCCTGATATAGAAACGTAGGCAGTTTGTTTTATATCTCAGCCTTGTGATATCATTTGATACCCACAGCAAGCTTGTTCTCCTTTTAGGGAATGTCACTAAATGTTTACAGGACATTTAAGAATAGAAAAACATGTTGTCTGAACAGTAAAAGGGTGTGTGGTACTTTACAGTTACAGACACGGATGCTCAAGTGTGTTTAATCAATAAAAAAAAAATAAAAAACCCCCACAATTTTGTGTTTTTAATTGCGTAAATTAAAGGTTAGCAAGTGGAACTTGGAGCCGGACATAAAAGATATTTTCTACAATGAAGCAGGAAATATGATCTATAATTATATGATTGAAGCTACATATCTTCTTATAGCTTTCTATCTATTAACCTCAAATGCCAGCTTGCTGGTTTATTACACACACGCGCACACACACAGTTATGTTACCCCATTCTTCCTTTGGAGGATCAGAGGTTTTTGTCGCTGTAGGTGTCAGCGATGAGTCACACTGGCAAATTACTGCATTTCAAATGGCTTTCAAATTACTTCCCTTCCAGTCGGGTGGTGCGCTGATAACTGATAACAGTTTTCACTTCAACAAGGAGTTTTGGAGGACTCATCCTTGCTTCTGTTTGTTTGCCTCAAGGTATAGCAGTGGTACAGCTTGTGCCTGTTTGCGTTTGGTCTAGACCAGCGATACAGGCAGGCAAGCTGTGAGCTGATAGAAAATGACTGTTTCAGTGAATCAGTTAGGGATTCACAAACGAGTTTTTTTTTTTTTTTTTTACTTTAGAGTCTGAAATATATCGACCCTGCATCAGAAGCAAACAAGAAACAAACTGTTGTACTATCATGAAGGCGATAAGTAAGAAAATATTAAAGCTGCAGTGGGTAGAAATCGAAGGCTTCAGTCCGGCCTAGAGTCCGGATGGTTATCCCCTGGCAACCTCCGTTTGCTAATGAAAAAACTGTGTATTTCCCAACCAGTTGGCGAGTGGTTGCTGGCGGTTGTTAGGTGAAAAAGGGTGCTGCACTGAAAACCACCTTGTGATTGTTTTGGTTGCTAGCAGGTTGCCGCAGTTGCCTGTAGTTCGCATGTAAACGCTCTCCATTTACTTTCTCAGCTGTAATTAAACATTAGGTCACTTTAAAATGGGCAATCTAAATAAAACTCAACCAAAGTAAGATACACAAACACCAGTCTAGCTAACTCATCTTTAAAACTGTCTTGTATGCATGTATGGGATTACCACAGAATATGTCAGCGTTATTAAGTGAAGTTCCAAAAAAACCTAGCAATGCTAATTTAGGTTTCTGATTACGTCGGTATAACATTCCTGTTCCTGTACTATTGGGTCAGCCTTTCATCATTACTAGCCGCCAAAGGTCTAATGCTTTATTTTAATACTTATAGAATTAATAATGTAAAAACAAACAAACAAAAAACTCTTAAAATTTTACTTATCTTCAGCATTTTAAAAATGTGGGTATGATTTGCTGAAGTAGTGAAGATGTTTCCTGAATATCTATCTGGATAGCTCTACAGTCTTTGATAACTGCAGTGCAACATGTTATTTTTCATTTTCTCATGAATGTAAATTAGGAACTTCTATGTTTCATTACAGCTACAATGAAAAGCTGCATTATTTTTTACAGCATCATGCTTGTATAGTTAAACACACTTTTTCATTGTTTAACTTTTGTGGATCAGTGTGTAAGGATGAAAGTGGCTACATTTTATAGTGAAGGTCTGCAAAACAGAGACTTGCCTGCCATTAGGACTTCAGTCCGTGGCTTTGCCATCTGTGCTCTCTGGTGCAGTGATTACAAATGATGTGGATGCAAGCTATTACTCTAATAAAGTCTCAGGTTCTACTGTATTACATTAGAGGCATTTGGCTGCAGGCCGAGCATCTTGTCATGAGGCTTTGCATTGCCCTGTGTCTGTATGTGTTTTTGTCAGGGTTGGGTTCAATTCACTTTCAATAGTGTGTTTGCTGATGCATGTGCCAGATGTCTACAGGGGAGAGGGGAAGAGATTGATGGTGAGCACTGATGTCGCGCGCTCTGATATGAGTCGCCTCATCAACCTCAAATTCATTGCCTGCTTCTGGCCTCCAACACCATCCGTCACTGACGCCACCAGTTTCTCAAAGGTTGCAATGCACATTTTACAGCTAATATTCAAAGGGGTAAATGATTTCTGTGTAGCAGACAGTGAGAGAGTAGGACAACAATCACCACAATGCGCACACATTATTCACACAGAATCCACTTCCCGAGGGGTCCATGGACTTCCACCATAACTCTTTTCAAAGGTCTAATAGGTATTTGGCATTCAGTGGCTGCTCAGACCATCATTAATATTGGTTTATAGATTCCAATATTACCCTTAACACATATTCATCAGGGTAGATGCGTTAACCTGTCATGGATTACTTATGAAAGGATGGTGTTCATTCACAGGGCTGCACAGTGTGAACAGAAAGACATTATTCTTTGCAGGGCTGGCAGAACCGATTAAGGCACCTGTGAGGATGGAAGCAATGGAAAAATTAGGAATATTTGAGTTTTTATGTTTTTCTTAAAAGCCACAAACATGAGCATGTTTATTCTGCTTTTTGCTCCATTTCAAAACACTAGTTGTGTATATGCATCTTCCAGAGATAACATTGCACTTTTGTGACCATTCATAAAGGAGAGGACCCAAACACAGGATACCAGAGGCAAATGAAAGTTCAAAATCCAGATCTTTAATACTAGGCTCAGGGCCGTAGACATTAAGGCAGTCAGTGAGGCGAGCAAAAGAGGCAAGGGATGGCGAGATCCACAAAAAATAAATAAATAAAAAAAAATCCAAAAACACATGATGCATGAAACATTCAGAGTTAAAGGTCAGGAAAATGGTACCCAAAGAAACAAAAAAAGAAGATATATGAAAAAAAAATAAATAAAAAATAAACGGGCAAAGTAGAAATGAAGAAAATGCAAGGATTACGAACTTTGGTTTGAGGAGTAGCAACTGGTGCAACAGGAGAAAGATAAACTGGAGGGCGTGAAGGGCTGAACACAGGTGAGAGAACACAGGAAGAGTGCTTACAAATTAATGTAACGACACATTTTTTCCCAGCATTCATTCATAGATGAGAAGCAGCACGAAACAAACTGAACAAACATGATGAATATTAGCTGCTGCGCCCTCTTTGGAGAGGTAACTAAACGGTACACAGTATACAATGACATATGACTTACACTTTCTGTATTACATGGTTACTATGTTGCATATGCTATATTTTAATAATAATGCAAGGGAAAAGTTGTGTTCTGTATTATGATGACATTAAATCTCCAGTATGGCAAAAACCAGGCTCGACATCGGTGTCATTTAACGCTCGTTAAAGTCGGATTTGCTAGTAATAACACCATTAATTTGGAGGCTTTTGAGGGCCACTAATCGGACTCGGGGTTTTAAAAAAAAAATCAGCTGTCAGCTTCTTCTACCACATTACTTTTCATATGTAAACACAGCTGCTTAACTATAAAAGCCAGCAGTAACAATGCAACATAACAGCAGTGTGTCACCCAGCCCCAGTAGAGCAGATGTTGTTGTGCGACACTGTGTTGAACCTTCTGACGTGGACGATATTTGACTCACAGAGAACAACGTGGGAACGACAGGGAGTGATTCAGCTCGGCTGCTGGAAGTGGCTGTTTTCTACGAAACTGGGCCATAAACTGACAGCACCTACTTTCTCTATCCTAAACACTGACGAAAACTTTTGATGGATGGATGTAAAAGATTAACCTAATAATCAGCATTATTGTAAGCAGTATGATGAGTCTCTTCTGACTAAGACACACAACATGCATATCAGATATGTGTGTAGGTTAGCATAGCTTGCAGCAAATTCTGAATTTTAAAAGCACGTTTAAAAAAACAAAAAGGGGAAAAAAAAACAACCTCAGCCTCGATGAAACAGCAGATTATAGTGTGGGCGCCAGGGTCCTGCACACATCATCAAGTCCCAGCTATGCATTGTGTTGTAGGAACCTTATGGTGCAATTACTTGTCCTTCCCTCCGCTGACAAAATGGCGTGGGCAGAAGAGCTTCTGTTAATCAGGAGCTCTATTTTATCACTTCCAGGTAGAGACCCTTTACTGTGCGAGGTGGCTGCATTAGCACACTTGCCGAAAGATCCCCAGCCTGCCATTACTATAATTGTGGGCATAATGTCAGCAAAACCCAGGGAATTCACCAATCCGTAGCTCCCACTGTTTGAAGCGTGATGATTTTTCAGCTCTGCCTCACGACCCTGCAGCTCTCCTCAGTCCAATACCAACAGTGAAAAGAAAAAGTTAATTAAATGGAACAAAAGGCCAGCCACGTGTTGTCATTGCCTCTTGTCTTAGCGGTTTGTACAGGGAACCATCAGTGACAGCTTGCCCCAACCTCCTCCAAAGGTTCATTTGTCTGTAATGTACATTACAGTAAGAGAGGGGAGAGTGTGGTTGTTTCTGTGCATGTGTGTGTGTGCGGGTGTGTGTGAGAGAGAAAGAGACCACATAAATGGAACTATTACTGCGAGGTGTATGTGTGTGTGTTTTCCAGTGTGTGTATTCCATTAAATGCAAGCACGGTGTACCAGTGTTAAACTATGTGAGTGGCCAAGCAGGCGGTAGAGTGTGAGTCAGTGCGGGGGTGCGGACATGGAGTGAGGGTAAGGGGCCAACTAATGCTGAGTGGCAGTTGATAATGCCAGACCGTTATATCAGCATCTGCCCTCCGGCTCCATGCTTACCTCTCTGAGCCTGCTGCTGCCGTCAAGCATTTCAACAAAGACACACACACACACACACACACACACACACACACACACACACACACACACACACACACACACACACACAC
>JAVDPK010002962.1:12136-23072 GCA_034780415.1 Cichlasoma orientale
ACACACACACACACACACACACACACACACACACACACACACACACACACACACACACACACACACACAATAACGCGGCTGCCTTGCGAATGCTTCACATTCTGCAGCAAACAGTCGCTTGCGCAGAATCTAATCAAACAGAGGTTATGTGGTGCCTCAAGCCATCGTAACAAATTACATTTTCATTTGATGTGTGCATATCTCATCTGCAAACACAAAACACATATTTCCACACAAAGACAAGTCAGACCTCACTTAAAAAAAAGAAACAAAGCCCCATTTTATTTTCCAGGTGGGTTACGCAGGCTATGCAGTTGATGAAAGGCTTTGTGAATTACCAGAATTACCAGGACAGTTGCACTGATTTACTCATGAAATGGGATCTGATTTTCATCTAAGACAGAGCCACAAAACACAATCTGGCTAAACTAATAACACACAAACGCTTGTACTTTTCATGTCTTTAATGAATACACTGAGCAATAACTCACAGTGCTGGAAAAGATAAGCGATCCTCTGTGCTAATGACTTCTGTCTGGAGTCAGATGTTTCAGTTTGGAAAATGGGATTGGAACTGTGTGTTTTTCTTCTAAATGAAGACACACAAATTGCGATTACTGACGAAGTCTGCGCTTAAAAAAGAAGATCGGTTGGTGTGAGGGTGCCTCAATTTCAGTAACTTTTACGGGACCTTAGAAAAATCATTACAAGTTGCAGCAGTATTTTTAAATTCCTTGGTGTTCATCAATCCACAATAAAAATCTCACTCGGAGTGGGCAACATGCAATCCTGAAACAGGTAAACGAATCCAGGGATTAGCATCCAAACACCTGCACATCATACTGACTTGCTAATCTCATTGTTTAATGTGTCCACTATAAGACACAAAGGAAAACCACTGCTCTCAAAAACACAAGCAGAGCCGGCCTAAGGCATAAGCAGACTAAGCAGCTGCGTGGGACCCCCAAGAGCACTTGAAATATCACACAAGACAGGTGGATAAATGTGTATTTTTTTTTTCCATGTGATATATCACTAGTAATCATATAAGAGAAAGTGAAATATTTTGTCACTGTCAGAGCCGGGGTCATGTTTATGCACACTCTAAGTGTTTGCAAGTAGATTGCAACAAGTATGTCTCAAAAAAGGGTTTATCCGTCTGAGGCTGGAAGGAAAACAAAGGCTAAAGGTACATTTCCACTAATTATCGTTAACATTTACTAAGAATGACGTTAAATGAAAAGCTTCAAACACGCCTTTGGTTCAGGCAAGCTGTGGTGAGCTTGGTGTACGGAGCCCACAGGCATCATGTTTGGCAACTTAATGTTAGCTCTCTAGTCAGTTTCTATTTCGTTTGTTTAATATTGTGTGGGATTTTTTTTTTTTTTTTTTTTTTTGCATTTTTGCATTTTTTATGGAACAAATTTATTTGGGGGCCCATAAAACCACAAGCAAGCAAAGAAAAACTTGCTGCAAATCTCAAGTTCGCAAAAGGCCCGCTAAAGATCCACAAAATTCTTTAGACAGGTGAGACAAATATTTTTTTTTAAATGCACAATGCTGTAAGAGCCAACCTCATCCCAACTGTGAGGATGGTGGTAGCGTCATGGTTTGGGCCTATTTTACTACCTCAGGGAGAGGACACTTTGCAGTCACTGAGGACATAATAAATTCCAAGTGTGAGCAAATTGGATTGTTTGGTATGACCTGAAGAAAGATGTTTAATCAAAAGAGCCCAGAAATATTGATGAACAGTTGATTTTAGGGAGGAGTGATTCAAAATTCCTCCTCATAAGTCCCCCTGAGCAGATACAGGAAATGTCAGATGGATGGTTGCTGCTAAAAGAGGTTTGACAAGTCACTAAATTCAAGCGCTGACTTCTCTTCTCAGCATTTTCATTTGATTTTTTTTTTCAAAAAAGAAATGAAAAGTGCTCAGTAGTTATTGCTAAGATGAAGCACGGGGCACATTTCTGAATAAGTGCAGAAAATCCTGCTAATTACAGGAATGAAGACTTTAAATAATATTAGTATTTCTCCAGCCGTAAAAATGACGAAGACATTTTGAATCATGACGCTCAATAACTGCTCGATGAAGTTGGCCACACGTGACATCTGCTGCTAATATCCAATTAACCTTAGAACATCACTGATAATAACGAACCCCTGTCTGTGATTAACAGAACACACAGTGAAAGAATGAATCAGATCGGTGCGCACACATACAAAGAAAACCCGTCCATAAACACACGCACACCCGGCACATGCACCTGCAAATAAAGGCCTTAATGCAGTGAGAACCCAACCCGTATGAGGACTGACAGCTGAATTTAGTGGCGCACAAGGCCAGAGCAGAGGCTTGTCAGTGACAAATGAAGTGTATGGAAATGAGGTTGGCTTAACATTGTGAATCAACTTGTTTCTACGTTATCCGGCACATAAATGCCAGTTACAGCAGTGCAGTGTCTTCCTTTACCTTCAAAACAACAACAACAACAACAACAAAAAAAACGAACGCCAGAAATAACTTTATATTTATTTGCCCTTGAGTCATAATGTACAAAAATGCCCCATTACGGCAGACCTTGGGAATGACTGGCTGACAGTGGAAGTGGAAGCTGTTTCTATAATAAATAAAGCAGAATGGAAGCTGAAAAAAGGAGCAAACACCCCTCTACAACCCAGAGTTGTTTACCTTAGCAAACCTTTGATTCTTATCCTCATGTTTCAGGCAGGGCTAGTGAGGTTTAAGCCCTTTGGGAGACTCATGTCAGCTCTGCAATGTTACTCCTCAGGGAGTGCTTCTGAATATCTCTTCTTGCATTGGTATTGATAATGGAAAGCTCTCTCTTTTTTCTTTTTCTTTTTTTTGTGCTAAGAGTGCAGAATGCTTAACTAATGCATGACTCATAATCATTTAATAAATCGTGCAATAATGCAAGACATCTCATGACACCCTGTTGGCCACTTTTGAAAAGTTTATGTGATTAGTTATCCTTGAATTAATCACGAGTTAATGAATGTTAAATCTCAGTTGTTTTATACAAATGCCACCAAATTAGCCTGAATCCAGTTACAGAGAAAAGGCAGTGTCAGATCCATGCTCTCACCTCTAGTAGGAACAGGCCTGCGATATTTTGGCATGGGGCCAAACTCCATCAATACAACTTCTGCAGAGATCCCATGATTCACACTGACCCAAAAACAAAGCAAGTGCGAGTCCTTCCAAACTGTACATCTTTTCACCTACGCCCGGTCAGTTACCTGGAGTAGGGTGGTCCTCTTCACACCACTTCCTTGTGATTGCCTTCTTGATTGCTGCTAATAGAGTGAGGTATCAGTCCTCATGCTGCGTATTATTGTGCGTCAGATCACCTAAATATAGCAGTGAGCACGTCTTGAGTTACATTTTCTCATCAAAAGTTCTCCACAATGACAGTTGTGTTGATGAAAATTGTTGACGTATGCTTAACTAATGGTAGGAAGATTTTCTGCAGCGTTTAAACTTGCTCTAATATTTTGAGTCAGCCTGTTGTATCTACAGTGTTGTGAAAAAGTATTTGCCCTCTTCCTGATTTCTTCATTTTTTGCACATTTGTCACACTTAGATGTTTCAGACCATCAAACAAATTTTAATACAATGATAATTCAAGTAAATAGAAACTTACCAAAGGGAAAAAAAGCTATCCAAACCCACCTGGCCCTGTGTGAAAAAGTAATTGCCACCTAAACTTAAGCATAATGCCACCCTTGGCAGCGGGAACTGCAATCAAGCATTTGTCATAACTGGCCATGAGTCTTTCACACCACTGTCGAGGCATTTTGGCCCATTTTTTCTTTGCAGAATTGTTTTAATTCAGCCACACTGGAGGGGTTTCCATCATGAACGGCCTTATTAGGGTCATGCCAAAGCATCTCAATTTGATTTAAGTCCAGGCTTTGACTAGCCCACTCCAAAACCCTTAGTTTTTTTTAGCCATTCAGAGGTGGACTTGCTGATGTGTTTCAGATCATTGTCCTGTTGCGTAATCCAACTGGGCTTAAGCTTCAGAGCATGAACTGATGGCTGGTCTGGTAGAAAGCACAGTTCATGGTTCCATCAAGTACAGCAAGTTGTCCAGGTCCTCAAGCAGCAAAGCAGCCTCAGACCATCACACTACCACCATCACGTTCAACTTTTGCTTTGATGTTCTTTTTATGAAATGCTGTGTTAGTTTTATGATCTAATGGGACTCAAACCTTCCAAAAAGTTCAACTTTTGTCTCATCAGTCCTCAGAATATTTTCCCAAAAGTCTTGGGGGTCATCAAGATGTTTTTTTGGCAAATGTGAGACGAGCCTTTGTGTCCTTTTTGGTCAGCAGTGGTTTTCTCCTGGAACTCTCCCATGGATGCCATTTTTGCCCAGTCTCTTTCCTATTGTTGAATCATGAACTCTGATCTTAACTGAGGCAAGTGAGGCCTGCAGTTCTTTAGATGTTGTTCTGGGTTCTTTTGTGACCTCCTCCCCTTTGAGTAATTTTGAAAGGCCAGAAACTCCTGGCAAGGTTCACCACTGTTCCACGATTTCTCCATTCGTGGATAATGGCTCTCACCATGGTTTACGGGAGTTCCAAAGGCTTAGAAATGGCTTTGTAACCCTTTCGAGACTGATAGATGTCAGTGACTTTGTTTCTCAGCTGTTTGATCGTGGCAGCACAGCTTGGTATATATTGCACAATCAGGGAAAAACATCCATGTAGGACACATTGTGTATATACATAATGGTACTTCTTTTCATTTTTGTCAAGCTTCTCTTATCCTTGTGATGGTTGCACTTTGTAACTGTGTCTGATCTGAACTGAATTCCTGGAATTAAGCAATTTCCTTCCACTTGTAGTGAGATATTGGTTCATCTCCCTCAACCATCATCCCAACAACCAAGTTTGTCCATTCTCGTGTGATTTGTCCACTAGCACAAGCTGGGTGTGCTGGAACTCCCAGTAGCACAGGCAGTTTTTAGCAAGCTCCACTTCAGCAACACAAACATATCATTTTAAAGCACCTCTCCTGCCACCACATACTGCAGCTTCAAAATGTGATGTGAACAAAGAATGTTGGATCTTACAGCAACACGTAGGTGTCTTCGCTTCTCGGTGTCATAAAATAGCCTTCTGTTTTTATGAAAATGCATATGGGCTCCACTTTCAGAGGCTCATCGAGTGCGTGGGTCTGAAATCCACTTTTTTGCTGTATGCAACTACATTCCAGCTAATTTAACAGCGTCTTCTAAATTAATGTATGAAGTTAATTGCCTGATCACATAAACACATAGCTGCTTAATCATTCCTGAATGGTGATCAGCACGAATGCATGATACATCCCGGATTCATTCATGCATTTAATCATGACATATTGCTTCAGCACGCGTTTGCCCTTATCATAAAATGTTACTGATTTATGTACAAATGGTCACTGACTTGTGTCTCTGTAGTGCGGAAGACAATGCTGATGAGAGTCCACATTAAGATTAAGAGCACACTGAGCCACTGACAGATGGAGAGCAGCTAGAAATGACGGGGTGGCTGGAAAATTGTGCAAATCCCTGGAAATTGAGAAGAAATCAAGCAGCAAAGCGCGGCTGCTCCCGCATAGCCCATGAGCCACAGATGATCAGGGACCACCTTAGACAGAAACCTAACAAGCAAGCTGCGTGAGAAATCAGCCTCTGTCATTGATTCTTGGGAGCATGTCACTAAATGACCCTAACTGATAGCCTGTGAAAGAGGTCACTCTCTATAACCCCCCCCCCCCACACACACACACACACACACACACCACCACCACCACCGATTCTGAAACAAGCCAGAGCAAGGGAAGGAAGGAACAAGGGAGGAAGATGCAACACACTACCCTTTAATATGTGAGAAGGAAAATGGCTGCGTACCAGCTCTATCTCTACAATTTTCTCTTTTCATTGAGGAAAAGTACTATTTCATTCATGCCATTTCCGTTCATTCATCAGCTGGGGCCAGACTAGACTCGCAGTGCCATCTCCACACCAACATTCTTATCAATGGAAGTGACGTCAGCACTGCCTGCAGCTGGGGGGTGGTGGTGGGGAGGATCACGTGGTCCAGTGAGGGTATATACAATAAAGTTGCGCTGACCGTGGTGCTGAAAACATTCACTCAATTGTACATTAGCACCAGTGCTGCTGCCATACAAACGCCTCACAAATAAATAAAGAAACGTTAGATTCTTCTATTATTATTTTTCCTTGATGCTGGTCACAGGCTGAAGAGAGAGAGAGAGAGAGAGAGAGAAAGAGAGGGAGGAAAACTGAAATTCTCTCAGGTGCTCCACTATTCATGAAATAATCTTGGCTTTATCCGTGCGTTGTGAGTTTCACCACTTCCCCACCCCCAGTGGGACTTCAGGTAAGTGGAACGAAATTTGTTTCTGTATCATTCACAAACCATACTAACCAGATCTATTAGGACAGCTTTTTTTTTTTTTTTTACTGTTATTCATTCCATTATAATTCTCTATTTATTACCACGTTTTTTTCTGTTAAAAAAAAGCGAAATAGTTCTTACCTTTTCTAGATTTTCTTTTAAATTAGTAACTTCATCATTAGGATTAATCTATTCGCGGTAAATGCGCGATTGTTGATTGTCTGATTGTGAAGTCGACGTGGACTGTGATTGTTTCCATATGGTGTTTTTATTAAGACCAAACTATGTAGAATTTCTATTTTGGACAATCGAGCAATATTTTTTTTAAATTATTTTCTAATTTTGTATTTTTTTATTGTTTAAAGTTACTGCTTGACTGAGAAATTAGCACATTAATGAACAAACCAAGCTCTTAAGAATGTATTGATAGGTATAATAATAATTAATAAATGCAATCTAAAAACAAACCAACCAAAAAACCCCAATAAAATATATAATTTTGTATTTTATTTATTTCAGTCATACAGGATGAAAAAAGAATTATTCCCTTCCAAAGGGAAGACAATAATATTTAATAATTATTTCTAGCTGCCTCTCAGAAGAGCCTGGGAAATTTCATGTAAGATTTTTTTTTTAACCTGAGCTCTGAAAAAAAGTGCAAATTTTTACAATTTCGTTTTTTTTCTTGTAAAAAGCACGATTTAAGCAGACGGTTCTCAGCTATTAATTTCTAATGAATTTAGAATCCTAACTATTTATTGTAGATAGGCTGCCATAATAAGTCGAATTATTTCGTTTCTCTTCATTTATTCAAATGAAAAAAAAAATCAAATTGGGCTGTGCTGCCAAAAATTTGCGCTTGTCTGCATTCCACCGCTGCCAGCGAGGAGAAACATGCTCACGCCACACAAGGACAAAGCCATGTATCCTTACTGGCTGCGCCCTCCTTTCTTTGCGCAAAAAGCCTTTATCCTCTCAAACTTAATACCCAGTTCATTTACAGTTTGGATGGACCACTCGGGGACCGTATGGTTAAATAACTCAACCGTGGCCACCAGCTTTACGCATGACTTCCCCGAGCTTGCCGCCTTTATGCCAGTGTCTTGGTGACATCGCTTTGACGCATGGAATACCAAAATCACAGCTAATACAGCGACACGATCTCGGATCCGTTTTTGTTTTCTGTATTTTGTTTTCTTTTGTTTTTAAGAAATAGATGTTTAAAATGGGAGGTGCGCGCATTTTGGCTGGGTTGGCTTGGAGGAAGAGGTGAGGCATTTTAAACATATACCAGAAACAGACACAAATCAATTACCGGACGTGCATTTCGTTGCTGTTGTAACAATTTGCTCGGTTAAATCTCGTGACCCTGACAAAATGCGCTAGGGGATGTATTATTCTCAATCCGTGCGGCTTCAAGATAATGACTGGGTAATGAGTGGGTTAACGCGCAACTCGAGACAAAAAAAAAAAAAAAAAAAGGGCACGATGTTTAGAATCGAAGCGCAATTTCTTTGTGCAGATTATTACCCTTCTCTTTAAAGAAACGGACAGTTTATGCGGTAGATTCAACGAATCACGATCTGGCTTGCACAGTCAGATCAGAGCTTCATGTGCTCAGACTACACAGCAGCAGCAAAACTGGAGCTGGAAATGTTAGAAACTAGATGTTCAGTCAAAAACGTTTTGAATCGAAAAGAAAAGAGATTTTTTTTTTTGCATCTGACTCATTATGTCTGCCTGCTCTATCCTCAAACGTTTCTACAATAAATAGAAAGCTTTTAACATGTTGGCCTCTTTGTGATAAGTGCATGTTTTTTTTTTTAACTGCTAATCTTTCTGCTAAATTTCCTTTAAAACTTTATGTCAGGCTGTGGGCTTAGTGAAATATTCTTTACCAGTCATCCTCTCTACATTTAGTCTTTTTCATATAACAGCTGTATGCTATTTAAATGATATTGATGCTCATATTGCCACTAAAAATAATATCTCATCCTTCTTCTGCCCTCTCGCTCTGCTTTCTCTCCTTCTTCAGGTGCTTAACCTCCCTCCTGCCAGTTCTGCATGGTCATGACCTGTCATCACGCCCCTTCCACAGCCCACCTCATCCTATTGGTCCTGCTCATTGTCATTCCACAGCTAGCTGGCACCGCCCCTGTGTGGGGTGAGGCAGGGGAGGGTGGGGTGGAGGGGCGCACCCGGACAGACCGTAAAGAGGACAGCCTTGCCCCCTTTCACTCGCCCCAACCCCAGAGCCTCTCTAGCCCTGACAACGCATCCCTAGACTGGGGTCGGGGCCCAGGTCAAGACAACCAATTAGATAAAGTGACGGACCCTGTGCAGGTGCTCGCTGTTCTGCTGGAGGCCCTGGACCACGTTGGGGAAATCCAGGCAAGCAAAAACAGAGACTGGGAAGGGGATCGGAGTCCGGAGCTGCCCTCCACTGAAGGCTTGGAGGGTGGTGAGATAAGGAGAACAGAGCAGACACTGAGAGACAGGGGGGTGGAGGAGGAGAAGGAGGGGCGAGGGGCCGATAAGGCTATTGAACAGCTAAATGTAGGCCATTTGGCAGCTGCTCAGGGGGATGACTTGAAGGAGAGGGAGGAGGGGGAGGATGAAAACACAAGGTCGGAGGATCAAGGGTGGTCTGTGAAGAATGTGGGAACAGATAGTGTAAGTGAGGAGGAAAGTAAAGAAGAAGAAGAGGGGCGTGAGGAGGGAAATGACTTAGAAAGTTTCTTAGATGAGGCCACACCAGGTTCCACCTCAGAAGGAGATGACCCTTCTCTGCAGCGCAAAATAAGAGGCTACTTCCAAAATATTGACTTGGGTCTCCAAGATAATGAGATCCTGCCTCCTCTGAAGGGCTACAAAGCATACAATACTCAGTTAGCACGTGCAGGAAAGAAGCAGCACTGGCAGGAGAACCAGTCCCGCAACAGACCCATTAAGGGGGGCAACTTCATGGATGACTTTGAGGGTGAAGGAGAGGAGCTGGAGGAGGAGGTTGAGGAAGAAGAGGAGAGCCTCTCTCACATGGAGGAAGAGGCGAGAGCACGTGCAGAGAAACAGGAGGTACTCCGGCAGCAGGAGGAGGCTGAGAGAGCCAGAGAGGAAGAACAGAGGCTGGCAGACATTGCCTCTGACATGTTGTTGCAGTACATGGGGAGGAAGCAGCAGTCCTACATGAAGCCCCGGCAGAAAAGCAGCATGGGGGCTGCCGGCAACACGGCTGAGGACAAACGCTCAGAGGAGGTCCTTCCTGATGAAGATGACTTGGACCAGGAAATGATTGACAGGCTGATTGAGATCAGCAGCAAGCTGCACCTGCCTGCTGATGATGTGATTGAGATTATTAGTGACGTGGAGGAGAAGAAGAAAAAAAGGAAAGAACTACAACAGCAGCCAACCAACACCAACCCTATTGCCCCACGCTTTAGGCCTCTGGTACCTCCTCCTCTGGCTGCCCCACCTGTTTATCACTACACAGCCTCAAAAAACCCCAAGAAAGCCCCTTATAGGTACAACAAGTCCAACAAGAAATGGCACAAGGATAAAGTCAAGTCATACAAGCAGGACTATTGGTATAAGCCTCAGAAGCAGCTTGACTACTGGTATAAGCCCCAGAAACAGTTTTTAGCCTTCCCCTCCTATCCATATTACCAAAAGCCATATAGAGCATACTACCCTGTTTATTTCCCGTATCCCAAACCACAATATTATGGCAAGCCCCCTCCCACCAGAGACCAGAACATCGGCCCCCAGGAACTTGACCTCCAGGCCCCAAGACGCAGGCACAGAGGCGGTGGTAAGAACCGTGGACAGGGCTGGAGGCAGCAGCCACCACCACGCCTGCCTCTCACCCCTTATATCTCTAATTATATCCTTCCTCACCCACGGACCTACCAACCCCTACCCCCTCCCAAACCAATAACCACACCCAGGAGAGGCAGGCGACCACCCTACTACTATCCACAAGTCACACCGCCAGATGACTATGAGGAAGATGGGCTGGTGCCTCAGCTGGACAGTGAGGAGGAACTGGAAAACTTTATTGAGAGGATCTACATGAAGCGCAGAATGTATTGAGAGACTTTTTTGGACATTGTCCGATCAGTGGGACTCACGGTGGTGGGATAGCCGGAGGAAAGCTAAAGCAGAGGTGGAAAACGAGTCAGAGGAGATGTGTTTTGAGCCTGATGGAAATTGAAGAAGTGAAAAGTTAGATTTTTGTTGGTTTAATCACTGTATTTTTGTTGATTTTCTCAGTCAGGGAGAGGATGAAGGTGTCCCAGTTTAAGCTCCCTGTAACCATGTTCAGCCTCTTGCTCAGTTTACATTTTAAAACAGAACATACCATGGTGTATGTCTGCCTCCATTCAGGTCAATCTCTGATGTTCTTGCATATTTCAGAGATATATAGAGAACACACACACACACACACACGCACACACACACACACACACACACACACACACACACACACACACACACACACACA
>JAVDPK010002962.1:37740-49196 GCA_034780415.1 Cichlasoma orientale
TCTGTGTGCTTTTATGTGTAATGTCTTTGCTTATGTTGGTAAACAGAGTGCAGTCAGCATGATTTATGAAGGGCTTATATATAAAATGAAGAAATAACCTGTTTTTCAACAATCTTTAGGAGTCTGTGTTATTGTACCTACATTATAATCAATCCAGTTTAGGCCACTTAAAATATCTTTATAGAACTGTGATGTTATATTTGTTGTGACTTCTGCAGCCTTATGAATCAGATTTCTGTTTAAAAAGACATTTTTAATGTCAGTGACAGTTTTTACTTTGATAAAAAAATTTATTTATAAAATCTTTTACCCGGTTTTCTTTGTGAAAACCGGGTAAAATGAATCTTAATTTCATTAATTCTTTTAGATGGAATTAAACATGTACAAATAAAATTAAATAATGACTTCCATTGAGGTCCACAGCAAAATGTTTCAGACATATTCGAAAGAAAACACTATACACGGTGTAATGTTTTGCAAATAAAAAAATGATGAGTCCTCTTTTTATTTATTTTATATTCAATTAAAAAAAATAAAAGAACCCTAATTTAAAAAATCCACTTCATCCCATTTAGTGGCACATAAGCATCCCCCGTATGACATGCATTCCCCCTTTGTGAATTATTATAAACATTTATATTTAATTTAAAAAAACAAATTAAAAAATACACTTTACCCCCTCAAGTGACACAGAAGCATTCCCCCTCTGACATACATTTCAATATTACACTTTTATTACTTTATAAAAATTTATATTTAAATAATTAATTTAATTTAATTAATTAAAAAATAAAATAATTAAAAATTATGACGTCATCTATTTGGCGGCTACTTATCTTATCTATGTTATAGATCTTTATCTATTACTGATAAGATCTTGACATGTCTTTGACAGAAAGTGAGACCTTATACCTCCTTGCAACCAGCAACAAAGTTGTGTATTTCTGAGTTCACGCTTTCCCTCCCGAGTCCTGTGCTTGGGTCTTTATCCTGCCTGCTACACTGCAGAATCATGACTCTTATATGTCAGAGTTGTTGAATATTTACAAGGTTCAGTGGACAGGACATGCTAGCTGTGCATATCTTGGCTTTATTCATGCATGTGCAGACATGACTGTGCATTTGTGAGCTGTGGTCATAGACCTGGATACGAGGTCCATGGGGTTTGCAGACAGATGTACGCCGCTGAACAGTAAAAACAGAAACAAATGAGACATCAAAATGATTGAGTTTTTTTTCAGCAGTAGAAAAGCAGCGTGATTGCTTTATAGACATTAAATAGTGTATATGATGCATATTGCCCTACTGTATGAAAGTTTTTAAGTACCTAAGGCTCCTGAAGAGAGATCAATGATGGCCTGGACTACTGGGTGTGGAGCCATGGTTGTCAGAAGAGGTCTCCCCTTCTTTCAGCTACCTGGGAAAAAACAGAAACATATAAAAGACAGTTCACTTACTCTATTCCTCTGACACAGTAAATATGTGTCAGGGGATCCCAGGACAGAGAGCAGCAGCTGGGTTCATTACTAGTGCACTAATTGCAATTTCAACCAGAATTGTTTCAAATGTGAAAAAAATGTGGAGGTGCTGGTGGTTTCTTCTATGCACTTTCATTTTAAAAACAGGACACACGTGATCTGACCACAACTGCAGCCACCATTAAAAAAAATTCAAACTGCTCTTCTGTCACACCAACCCTCTGCATGCCCTCCTCCACTACACCCATGAAACCTCTCTGGGTCGTCCTCTTTTTCTCCTGCCTGGCAGCTCTATGTTCAACATCCTTTGTTCAGTATATCCACTATCCCTCCTCTGTACAAGTCCAAACCATCTTAACTGTGCCTCTCTAACTTTATTTTAGTTTCTCCTATAATTTGACTGCTTCTAGAAGTATGATCCTGAAAGGAAACCACTGACCACTACTACCAATGATCAGGAAAGCCAAACTAAGACAGGTTTGGGAAGTTGTGTCTAGCCATGGTTCACTGACCCCAAATGTATTCTCCTTGGAGTGCAGCTCTCTTACAGCTCTTACAGCAGTCTGCATTTGAATCGGAGTTAAAATATAATATTTGTTCAGCAATGGGTTAGCCGAGACAACGTGCATGCAATTAATAACAATAATGGCTTTCAGAATGGGTTTCTATGTGGACAAAATCACTATGTTTGATTTAAAGAGACTGGCATGCTTGAAGTCTGGAGGTCTCTCCACCCCAAAGAGAAGGACTTTACTCATTACTCTTTGACACACCAAGTTCACTCTAGAACTGATCTCTTTCTGATGAACATTGTAGATAGAAAACAAGTGAAAGGGTGCTCAACTGGAACATCAGATATATCGGACCATAACATTATCTATTTATCTATTCAGCTATTGGAGGAACCTAAAGCTAAATTGTGGTGATTAAACATGGGCATACTAAATAATGAAAGTACCATAAAGGAGATCAAGAAGGAAATATTAGACTGTATTAAAGATAATGAAAAATGGGCAGGCAAATCCAACACTAGTTTGGGACAAACAGTTCCAAACTAGCAGTAATGAGAGGACTGCATATTTAAGGAAGAAAAAAAGATAAAAATATTATGACTTAGAAAGAACTCTTAGAAATCTGGAACTAAAGCAGCAACACTGCAGCAATAATCAAGATCTGACCAACCAAATCAAAGCAATTAAAAAGGAGATATACGATATATTACAGGAAGATCTAGAGAAAAAAAAATTAAGAATCATGAAACAATCATTCTATGAATCAGGTCCAAAAGCAGCAAAAATATTGCCAAGACACTCAGGCAGTCAGACAAAATGAAGAGCTTAAAGGCATGACTATAGGAAATGGTGACCATGTCATTGGACTCTTTGCAGATGACATTATCACCTATCTCCAGAACCCAGATATCACACTCGCTAAACGAATGTCGGCCCTGAGTGTTTACGGATCGCTGTCTGGATATAATTTGAATAGTAGTAAAACCCAGGTCCTGACCATCAATTGCACCCCAAATAAATTAATAAGACAGGAATATAAACTTAAATGGGAAGCAAAAAGTTAAAATATTTGGGAGTAACTATTTCAGAACATCTAGACAAACATTTTAATTTAAATTTTAACAAGAAGACACATTGTTAATTTGGAAAGAAGTTATTAACAAATACAAATTGGCAAACGCTATTAAGCTCTTGATCTGGCCTTCCTGCCACTCAAATTTTTATCCTGGTGAGGCAGACCGTATCTTTTCTAAATGGAGTAAACAAGGCCTGACAGCTATGTGTCAGTTTATAGAGGGTAAGACTTTCAAACCATTTAAAAAACTGACAAGTGAATTTAACTTGGAAAACAGAGATTTGTTTAGGTATTTTCAAGTCCAACATTTTTACAGCACAGAAATAAGAAGATGTATTCCCATATTGAGTACATTATGGGAGCTGCAATCCCAAGAGAGGACATCTCTCTTCTTAAAATTCCGATTCATGCGTGTAAAAAGGCCATCACAAAGTCTTGGCAAAAAAATGGAGCCGCCACGGAGAGAGCAGTGGCAAGAAATTGTGGAGGACATTCATGATATGGAAAAGCTGACTCATACCGTACTCATAAAAGGTCACTTGTACAATAAACGCTGGACAAAGTGGCTTGCTTACAAATTAAAGGAAGCATAAAGAACTCTTACTGAATATTTTGATATGACAAAACTCAGCTCTTGTCAGTGCCCGCCCCGTTTTCATCATCCCCATCATTGTCAGTCATCAATGAGAACATGTTGGTATAATGATGTTAACTTTTAGAGGGCAGCACAGTGGTGCGGTTAGCAACTTTAACTCACAGCAAGAAGGTTTGAATCTGCTGGCCGGCCAGGGCCTTTATGTGTGGAGTTTTCATGTTCTGCCCGTGTCTGCGTGGGTTTCTGCCAGGAACTCCAGAAATAGATTCCTGAAATAGATTGGCAACCTGTCCAAGGGTGTACCCCATGTCCTGCCACAACCCTGAATTGGATAAGTGATAGAAAATGAATGGATATTAATATTTAGCTCTTTATAATGCTGCTGAACACACTTTTAAGGGAACACTTTTTTTTAGGGTAAGGTGTAATTCTTGACTCTGAAAATTAACAGATTTATTTAATAAAAAAAAGGAATTTATTTATTCTTTATGGTCACATGTTTTGATGGTGTTTTGTTACTAACTGTTATAACACAGGGACAGATACACTAGATTTAGGTAGTTTTATGTTACTGAATTACATTACCATCCACATCATCAAGGCTGGTATTATTGGTACTGGCTGGTATTGTTTCACCTTGTGAGGATGTGTGTCATATGTGTGCATCATCGTAACAAAATGTAGCTTTAGAGCCGTACTGTAGTTTATGTTTCCACGAAGGCTGTTTTGAATATTTTGGCAGGAGTTTACGTGCCTGGATGTTGACATAGCGTCACCTGCGTTGCAGTCACAAAATTTTACAAGCTTGTAGTTGAGATCAAAATGAAAGTTTTTAGATAGATGTGGTGCAACCCATGAGTACTGAGTGAAGTAGAAGGAACCAAAGGTCACGTGGCCTTTTCCCACATTATGCAAGGAACAGTCATGAGACCTTACAAGATTTTAGTTGAGACAATAGTTCTGTGGTGGAGAAACAGCTTAATGTGAAGCTTGTTTCTGAATCTAAATCATTATCTTGCAGCATTTAACCCTGGACCTGGGCAACTACACTGAACCTTTGGATGAGGAGCTGTTGGAGCTGGTTAAGATGTGCGAGCACCTCGTGAGGCTGAGCATCTGGGCTTTCTTGAAAGTAAGAACTGTTTTGAGGCTACTGAACATCAGACTAACTCAAAGGCGCTCCCTCAACAAGATCAAAGTAAGAAGAAACGACCACTTGTATCTGCACACACAGTAAAGATACGCAAATATTTCTGATAATTCTCTTGGTCATTTTGTCTCGCAGGTAAGAATTTACCCCATGAATGAAGACGCCAGACATCAAGAAGAAGAACTGAAGTGCCGCGTCTTCCTACCCTCACCCACCTCCTGAGTTGGATTTCGCTGCCAAATTACCCCTTTGAATGACACTTGCATGAGGACTTGCAACAGAGCAGTGCAAGCACACAAAAAAGAAATAAAATGAATGAAACATAAAAAGCATCTGTTCTGCAAATCATCAAACCAAATGAAAATCAGCTGGCCATTTTAATTTGGATTACTTCCCACAAGCTGTCTCTCACTCCCTCTCCTGGCTGTTTTTTCTCAGGGGTGGCGTGAGTGGTGGGTGTGCATGGAAACACTGACCTAGTTTCACTGTAAAGGGTGATCAGGGGAAGCAGCGTGCACGTGTGTGTATGTGTGTGTGTGTGTGCGTCTGTGGGAAGAGCACTATTTAAGGGAAGGGGAGTTAAGAGGCAACAGCGACATACCAAACTCTTGGTTACACAGCTCATGACTACACATGAAGTCTTGTTTTATTCTGGGGTTTCAATCATACTCGTTTTATTTCTTGTGTCATTATCACTGTAATATACATTAGTTTAAATATTTGTTATGACACCTACTTATTATATTCAGAAGTTGCACATAAAAATATGCCAGTGTGTAGGCAATATAATATTTATATAAATGCTGGACAATTATTTTATTTGGAAATACACAATTTGGATGCTTGCAACATATTTTAATGTGGGAATGATTAAGCACCATATCTTTGTCTATTTGTACAATAATCTTAATTCATCCCGTTTAGATTAACTGGTAATCCAGCGCATAATATAAATCACTTACTGAGTGGCTCACAGTCAGGCTCGTACAGTCAGACCATAAATTTCTCTGCACGTCAGTCAAACAGCTTCCTGCACCTCATTGGTCGCCCGAAGCCGTGCAAGTCACATGATCAAATAATGGCATTAGGCAGAGTGGTGGGGCCGATGGCCTGCCCAATCACCTGACCGCTATTTGAATATTGATGTTCTGCCTGCCGCCACATTGGTGCGCCCTTCCCATGTTGTTGTTGTTGTCTGACATTGTCTGAGTGGGACCATCATAATCGAGATTTGTGAGATCAGCCCCGGCGACCAAAATGTCCTCGCTTCTCAAGCCTTTTTCGGTGTGTGAGGGGCCTTGCGAGAGCTGCGGTGCCAGGAGAGGATGCCAGAGCTCGGCTCCCGATCGGCAGCCTCCATCCCAGCGTCTGGCTGCCGCGGCGGGGCTGGGCACCGTGCCGGCACACCAGCGGTCGTACGCGGCGAGGAGGAACCTTGCGGCTGCGGCGGTCGGAGGGAGGAAAATAACGCATCCTGGAAAGGCCATCCTCGCAGGTTGATATTGCGACGTATTCAGCCCGCAGATTTATCCCCCTCATAGTGGCTTAGTGCTTGCTACACACACAACCAGCGCAGACTAATCTCAATCTGTCGCCCATTAAGGCTGACCATGCAGAACTGGGTCAAAACTGCACTCATCCAGCACTGATGTAGCTGCATGTTAGTGTGTCTTTTCCTGTATTTAGTCATTATTACGCCTCGCAGACTATCACTGAAATAATCTAAAAATATATAAGAGATGCTGAAGGGATTGTGCTGCAGAATCATCACTCTGCAATTAATCCATTTGTTTTTAATTTGTCTCCTCTTCCCCTTCTCACTCAGGTGGCATCGCAGGAGGAATAGAGATATGTATCACCTTCCCTACAGAGTATGTCAAGACCCAGCTGCAGCTAGATGCAAGAGTCAACCCACCACGATACAGAGGGATTGGTAGGTCACTGGGACATACATGACAGTGGAAGGCTTGCATGCTCAGTTACTCACTCGTGGGTGTACTGCGTACTTCCAGGTGATTGTGTGAAGCTGACTGTGCAAGACCACGGGCTCAGGGGGTTGTATAGAGGTCTCAGCTCCCTGCTGTATGGCTCAATACCCAAGTCTGCAGTCAGGTAAAGATGCATGCGTCATATAGAGTAACATTTACTATGAATATTTTATGTGAAAAAACACAAGGACTTTCTGCCTCTTGCATCCCTTTGGTTTGCAGAATGACAGATGAGCAGGGTTGCAAACTTGAAACTGATGAAGCAGCTCAGTGATGTTGAATCAGTGACACAGCATTTCGTAGTACTTAGCCAGACAGTATGCTTTTTTTTAAATTGTTTGGGCTTTTAAGCATTAGAAAACCCCAAAAGAAAAAGCAGCAGCATAAACTGACATTAGAGAAACTGCATTTCAAGCATCTGCTTCATTCAGGTAACTTTTGCTGATATTGCTCTATTGGTGACCCTTTTATTTCTCAGATTTATCATTCTTTCTTACAGGTTTGGCACATTTGAGATGCTCAGTAATCCGATGCGAGATGCCACAGGCCGGCTAGACAACACGCGGAGCCTCCTGTGTGGTTTAGGGGCGGGAATAACAGAAGCAATAATAGTCGTCTGCCCGATGGAGACGCTCAAGGTTGGTTTGAGGAGCGTGGAGTCACACTTCCAGGTCTGTCGTATCACCACTGAATAAAATAGTCTTATGAAATCTTGCAGGTGAAGCTGATCCACGACCAGTGCTCCCTCCGGCCTCGCTACAGAGGCTTCTTTCACGGAGTCAGTGAAATTATCAGGGAACAAGGTAGAAGGAGAGAACCTAAAGTAGTTGAGAGACTGTAACTGCAAATGTGCATATGTGCAGTTGTGCTTCACAATGAGCCAAACTGTTTTAACTCTTTCAGGTGTGAGGGGGACATATCAAGGGCTAACAGCTACTGTGCTTAAACAAGGAACAAATCAGGCCATTCGATTTTATGTCATGAACGCGCTTCGTAACTGGTACAAAGGTGAGAAAGGCTGCTGTACTGCAAAACATTATTTCCATTCTTTATTTTTCTCCATGGTTTTGACATGAATGCATCTTTGACCTCTAAGGTGACGATCCGAGAAAAGAAATGCACCCAATTGTCACAGCCATGTTTGGAGCGACAGCGGGAGCGGCTAGCGTTTTTGGAAATACACCTCTGGATGTGGTTAAGACGAGGATGCAGGTAGGGAAGCACATCTTTTTTACTTTTTTTCTTGCTGGATTGTCTTTTGGAAAACATTGTTTTACTGCTTTGTAGGGTTTGGAGGCTCACCGCTACAAAAACACAATGGACTGTGCCTTCCAGATCTTGAAACATGAAGGACCACAGGCGTGAGTAACCAATATCCTGCTTCTCTTTTTTTAGGTTTTACTTCTACAGAAACCATCTAACCTCAGCTCATCTTGTTTTTCCTTAAGGTTTTATAAAGGGACAGTTCCCAGACTTGGCCGCGTGTGCTTGGATGTTGCCATAGTCTTCGTCATCTATGAGGAGGTGGTCAAACTCCTTAACAATGTGTGGAAGACCCAGTAGACCAGGGGGGAAGCACAGACCAGTGCCTCATGCTACACACAACTGAACACCTCTAATCTTGTTCACGATAGATCTCATTCCCCTGGGCAGATGACACGCTGTCATGGCCAGACTCCACAATGTTACATATAATAACAAATTCTAAATACTCTAAACACAGTGATTAAAAAGGAAAAGGAGAGTTGTTAGTTACACAAAACAGTTCAGTGTTGAAGGACAAAACAAGGCAGATGAGGTGATGATGTGTTCTGTTCACCTGACCAAACTTGTAGGCTCAGTTTTGTGAATCTCACCCTCAGAAACATACACAAAGAAACACAAGCAAACGTTTTTACCCAAAGGTTCAAATGTGAAGGGGAACCAAAGGGAAGATAAACATGACCAATGTTTTAGCTTCTGATGACTGTTGTTACTGTACATGCTGTAGAGTGAACACTTTGTACCGAAACCATAAATGTGTCTTGACTCACTGAGTACTTACTAAACCGAGCAAAGAGCGAGAGATCACCCTGGACGAGCTTTTGCTCCATTTACACACGTCTGTGCAGCGCTTCAACACATCATAGTGTTGCAATTGCTTACTCTGCTGTGCTCGTGGCATCATCTTTGCCGCGTCTTGGTGATGAACTCTGAGATGCGTTTCATTGTGCATTTTACAGCCACTGCTGTGAACGGACTATTGCTGCATGAATGTCGATGTGGCATCTGTTGTAATACACTGACAATGGCTTGCAGGCTTTCACGAGGCTACGCAAAACTGGTCTGGAGTCTGTGCGTGTCCAGCAGAGCGTCTCGGGGTCTCAGCCCGACAGAAGCGATGATTAATCTGATGACGTAGGAAACAGATCTGTATGTAGCACAGTCTTCACGGGGATTTGTGAGCTTTTGGTTGCTAATCTGGTAAGATTCTTAAATTCTGGAATTCTACCAGTAATGCTTTTTTTCTGACCCCCACTCTTAACCATTTTCAACCAGATGCAGGTGTGTAGCATGGGGGGTGGGGTTACTCCCAGTTCAGATGAGGTGCTGAGCTGAAAACATAAACCATATTGCTTTAATGCTCCTCAACCTCCAGCTGTTCTGCCTATTGAGTCACTCATCAAAAGGACTAATTGGATATGAGGCAATTTTAGGCCTCATAAGCTAAATAAAATCATTAATTAGCTTTCCTAATGTTCAGTACTAGTTTTAAGTTTTAAGCACTGAAAGCATGTTTTCAAAAATATTGGCATGATGCACTGAAAAAAGACCCTCATTTTTGGACCATATCTACAACATACAAACATCTACAGTGCCTAAAACTTTCATAGTACCACGCTCAGTCACATCACAGGTGACTCGTATTGGGGGGGGATAAAGGCTGGTTTTTGGTCAGCCTGGTGGCACCACGTTGCCTTGCGCAGACGCCTTTCTGTCCTCTTTGCCAAACTACTTCACTAGAATCTCCAGTGTAATGTCCTCAGTGGTAGAACAACTTTAAACCAAGAGCAGCCACATAATGATTAGCCATTTTTTTCACTTACTAATGCACTTTTTTTTTTTTTTTTTTTACAGTACAGACTTTGTGTTTATGCTTCGCTGCTTTTCGTAAGTAGAGGAACGGCATGTGAGATTTGGGGGGTCATTGTTCAGATTTCTGGTGATCCTGTTGATCACATTAAAGGTTTGGTGTTCTTGGTGAAAAACATTAATGCTCAATTATGATGCATATAATCAGATATTACTAATAAACCTGTGATTATTAAACTGGAGTGACTTGTCTGATTACTCTGGTCTACAAAAGAATATTTTTTTTTTGTTTACTTGCAGCAAAGTGCTTGTTGACCAGTGTTACGTTTGTGTAGATGATAAAATTCAGTTTGCAGCAGGGATACATCATCCTTCCTGCTGAACCCCAACAATATCCAACTGTATATATTTTATCTACAAACACAATGTGACAGTGACCTTTAAACATTGGCTAATTACCTCAGAGGACAGTTTGCAGCAGCTTTAAACCGGAAAAATATGTGGCGGATAAATACGGGGACAAAAAACTGTTTTCAGCGACTGGATTTAAAAACATTTATTTATACAATAAGAACTGCTATTACATAGTTTTTGAAATAATCTGCTGATTGGAGGTGGAGTTAATGATTAACAGAGCTCCATAAACTTACCATTAAAGTAAATAATTAACCATATATTTCACCAGTGCTTTTATACCAAATGACCACTTCAAGCTGATTCTTCAGTCGTGAAGTGAGGCCGGGAAACTAATATAAATATACTCAGTTATATTTACATTCCTGGAACAAGAATCTGGCATTTCTATTGTTGGTTGTGCCTCAGACAGTTCAGAGTTGGTGACACTTGGCTTCACCACAGAGGCAGAAAAATCAACAGACTGCAGCTTTGCTGACAGAGGAGATTAAAGGCTGAAGGAGCAGGGCGAGCATCGGCGGCCTTTACATCACAGAGGAAGGCGTTAGTGCTCCCACCTGTTATTCACAGTGTACAGTTCATCTGGTAAGGCCTAAGGTGGCAAAGTGGCAAACATGTTGCGGAGAAATATGCACGTCCTTTTCAAATTCATGAATTCATTCCAAAATGGAATATCACAAGCATGCGTTAGGTTATGTTTTAATAAATGCACAACTTTGTTTGGATTTTGGCAACCCAATAAGTTTCTGAAGCTTGTCAGAGTGCCTGATAGAAAATCAATCTGTACACCAAGATGAGATAACACGAGAAAGTACACTACGTTTTACAGTCTACTACCAATAAATTTAAGAGACTGATGATGATTTTACATTCTGGTTCATCTGAACACCTTTAAGCTCTTACACTGGTAATATTCCCACACGGGCATTTGTATTGTGTCTGCAGTTGCATTCTCTGACACTGCCACTATTGACAGACACTTATGAAGTCAAATGGGTAATTAGATGAAGTCCCTTGTTCCAACTGTCAGCTGTGTGTTGACAGCAGAAGATGTGATAGCCACAGTTCTCTTCCTGGACTATCTTCTCCATCTAAAAAACAAAAACACACACACACACACACACACACACACACACACACACACACACACACACACACACACACACACACAC
>JAVDPK010002962.1:49296-81462 GCA_034780415.1 Cichlasoma orientale
ACACACACACACACACACACACACACACACACACACACACACACACACACACACACACACACACACACACACTTTAGGTGTGAGGAAACACTGGTATTTAATAATTCTGTAAAACTGATAAATGGATGTGTAGAGGCTTCCCGGGATCATACTCACATTCTGAGACATTTGTCTTTTCCACCGCTGGCCACTCTCTGCCCATCAGGACTCCAGTCCACAGCATAAACCTGCACAAATAAGATACAAGGCCATTCAGGCAGAATAATCAACACACTGGACAAAGTATTTATGACAAATTTCTTTGCCTTACCTCATCAGCATGGCCAGGCAGGTCCATGTTGAGCTTTCCACTCTTAATATCCCACACTTTAAGCGTGCTGTCACTGCTGCCGCTGACCAGCAGCCTGCTGTCTGCTGACCATGCTATCTGATACACAGATGCCACATGGCCACGGAGGGACATTAGGTACCTGTGGACAAGCAGGTAGAGACATTACTACACAGTTAAAATGCACATGTGATCTTAGGCTTTACAGCACCATCACCTGGTTAAAAGCTGTATTACATACAAATTACTGCATCGCTCCTAGTGATGGTGATTCTTACTTTCCAGTGCGTCCATCCCAGATTTTAACAGACTTATCAAAGGAGGCAGAGGCAAAAAGCCTGGTGTCTGGGGAGAAGAGCACTTCATTGACCAGAGCGCTGTGGCCAGTCATCCTGGCCAAAGGCTTTTTATCTTGTGCAGGATTCCACAAGAACAAGGTGAAATCATCTGAGCCAGAAACCAAGCGCTCTGGAGCTGAACCCTGCAGTAGAAGGAAAAGGTCAGGGTGCTAAAACAGGGAGTGAAATGTGATTTTTTTTTTTTACAAAGCTCAAGAAATGGTTCCTACCCTGACTTTATTATATCTCTCCAAAGCTTTCTCCTTCAGCTCTTCCACTGGAGAGGCAAGAAAACATAAGCAAAAAAAACTGTTATATAAAAACAACCTCGTTGAACTTTATGAGACCCAAAATGTCACCAAACACACAGCAACCCTAGCTGTATTTGTGCTGCCATCACACTTTGACAGCACACATGCCTGCTACAAAAAAAAAAAAAAAAGTAAAAAATTACATTCTTCTTTAAAAAAAACAAAAAAACAAATCACATCACATGGAAATGATCAATAACTAAAACCAAAATATTAAAATAGCCCAATTTAATCCAAGCATGCTACAAGAGTTTTGAGCCTTACATGACCCTGTGAGATCCTGGGGGTTCACAGTGGCAGTTGCAGGTTCAAAAGCTCCTGTACGCAGGACATAGTCAGTGCTGAGAGCAAGGGTGTTCACCCAGTGGGCGTGGCCCTGCAGAGTCCTGCACTGGACACCCTGCATCAAGAGATGGACACAAACAGATATTTCATCCTAATATGCTTCACAGAGTTCTCTTTCCTCTTATTCCACCCAGTCGGTCCTGTGGTAACCAATATGTTAGCATCTCAGCCACAAACATATACTGTTAATAAGTTTATGTACACGACTGAGTTCAGGTTTCAACCCTTCAGCTGATCTGCACGAGGACTTTGGGGTCTCTACTAGCAACAATTATTTTATGTTAACAGTATGCATATACTTGAAATACGATCACCAGCCAGTTCATTAGGTACACCTGTTCAACTGCTTGTTAACACAAACATCTTAACCATTCATGAGGCAGCAACTCAGTGCAACTAAGCATGTAGACATGGTCAAGATGACCCACTTAAGTCTTAGCCAAGCACCACAATGGAGAAGGAAGATGACTTTGAACATGGCATGATGGTTGGTGCCAGAACATCTTTCTATATTAGAAATATTACCCTACATTCTTTCTGCACAAGAACTGCAAAAAAGGGTGGAATGGATTACTGATAATTTTTGTGCACCAGAATTCACTCCCATAGTGTTTAACATATTACCTAGAACTCGACATGCCACGCCCCTTTCATAGCAGATATTTCTCTCACTTACATCTTTTGCTCTCCACACTTTGACGGTCCTGTCCTGGGAAGACGTGTACAGAAGTCCATCCCCTCCCCACTTCACACACGTCACTGACTGAGTGTGTCCAGTCAGGATCTTCTCGCATCGTCCCAACACCGTGTCCCAGATACGTATCGAGCCATCCTTAGAGCTACTGGCTAAGTACCGACACTCTGGATTACTGAAAGGGATTAGAATAAAAACAGCTGAGAGCAGAATGTTTACGTTATTCTCAAATAATAATCAAATGATACCTGCACAGTACAGAGCTGCAATGTAATTAATTCTCTTTTGGGAGAAACTCTCTTTGTGTGACAGACAATTGTACGTCCACTACAAACACTCTGAAACCCTGTGATTTATTTGTTGGCTTGCCAAAACTATTGTGACAATTACAGCATTTATGTCATTGATATTTGGACAAACCCAAATCCAACACACTACACTTGTTTTTTTCAGCAGTCTAAAAACAGACTCTCTCCATCCTGATGTAAAAATAAGTTAAGCTTTTATATCTGAACATATAAAGGCTGACTCATCAAAATATATGTCTCATCCTGAATAACTTAGTCCAAGGCTGAACTTTAAAGTTACAAACTGATTCTGAATTACAGTACCAGTCAAAGGTCAGTGTGTCCAAGCCGTTGACTGATACTGTATGTTTTGCTTCCTATGAAACAGAACAAATGTGTTACAGTTTTGTTCCAGCTCTTAATATTTTAGTGGACTGTTTTGGCAATTTCTATTCAACTAATTGCCATCTTTATAAACACACATTTACAGATAAGAACTATCAGGCAATGGACAAGATTTGTGGTAGCAGAAATCCTTTTTTCTTTTCCTTTTTTTGAAGTCTGGCTGCAGGTAAAAAGTCCACAAGAAAAGCAAAACAGGGGATTTTTTTCTTCTTAAATGCAGTTTTGAAACCATAATTTGTATGCATTCAAAAAAATGACTGGTGGACAGAACAGTAAGTCTTGGTTATCCAGTGAAAAACTGATGGGCGTGCTCACAGATGGAGAGGTTCCCAGCAGAGCCAAGTAATCCACTTGGTATGTCCTGTCAAAGTCTTCCCCATCTGTGCACCTGTCACTGGATCCCATAGACATATCTACAAAAAGCACAAACAGAGAAAGGGTCACGGGATATATCTTTGAAAACTAATTATGGGTGAGGTGTGTTTGTGTTTGAAGCACACCTGGCTGTTCTTGCATCCTGAAGCCAGTTTCTTTCCATCTGGTGACCAGGCAATGCTCAATACCCAATGTGTGTGTCCTAAAATAAACAGTGGTGCATTAAAACAATCAATCACTTGTAGTTTGATTATTGTCAGATCATGTGGTGATTTTATACCTCTGGAGGTGTGGTGGGGTGTCTCGGTTGTCAAGTCCCAAAAGCGCACAGTGGTATCACCTGAACCACTGGCCAGATATCTGAAACAAAACATTGACAAATACATCAGTCAATGTCTAAATCTATCTAGAGGTGTAACTTCATAACATAATTCATTTTTTACATATAGTGTTACACAATTTAAACCTAAATATTGGGGTACAAGAGATCATGACAAACTGGCAAAGAAAGACATCTGTTCACTTCATATCAGAGGTACCCACTTGCCAGTGGGGCTGAAAGCAACTGAGATGACGGCTTCCGAGTGTCCCTGTAGTGTGCTTGTGCAGCGTGCCACAGCCCGAACCCTGAACACAGCTTGAGGTTGGTACACCACTGGCAGAACTTGTTCGGTCTCAACCCCGAGAGCCTTGACACATGTCTCCAGGCTGGACACCACCTCCACCTCACCATGCACAAAAAATGCCAGTGGCACTGGCTCATCCTAGAATGAATGACACCAAACACAAAGATGGTTACCAGACTTTAAATTCAAAGTTGACCTCATGACCATGAAATCTGCATTTGGTTACACAGTTCTTTCAATCTGGGCTTTACATTTACACTTTATATTGCATAATTACCTTCTGAAGCAGTGCATTGCAGACGAGCTGTAGTTTGTCTGGGGTAATGTCTAGAGGCACATCAAAAGGTGATCCCAGGATCTCCCCATTCTCGTCCTGAAACTGGATCAAAAGCCGCTCCACGTCCTCACTCGACATGTCTGGTTTTAATCCAACTCTAATAAGACCACATTTTAAATATGTTTATACTTTCTAAAAAAATAAAATAAAATCATTAGAGATAGTTAATGCAGGCAGACAATGAAAAGACAATGTTTCAAATGGTTCAGCGATGCTGCATTACTAACAGACGCTAATGCTGCTGTGCATCCCAATTACAAAGTACTACTCAGGTTTATCATTACGTGATTACTGGTAGCTAAATTCAGTGAGACTTTAATGAGTTACAGTAATAATATTGTTGGCGAGCCACGTTTTTTTTTAATTATTATGAAAACCTGAATTGAACTATACAATCTGAATATTTGCTTTGGTTTACTTTTTTTGCTAGCTACCCACAGTCTGTCAAGCTAACGGAGCTAGCCTGCTTTTAGTCAGCATTTTAAACACCTAGGTCCTTTCAGAACCGAGCCCGGGGCAGTAAGATAACAGTGACTTGTTTGCACAACTGTATCCGGGTTTATTTGACAATAAATTGTCACATTACAGTGCTATAACCTTACCTTTAGCGCAGTGGCGATGAGTTAAAGCTTCCCACGTGTGTACCACCGCAGAGCCTTTACGCGAAAGATATGTCAAGAAGCCGAAATTACCAGGTCAGTGAACGGGTTCACGCAATGAATTATGGGACGTAGCAGTGCTCTTTCCTTCTCCATGGACGGTGGAGTGATCTTCACCTTCATAATGTCTCTGTTCGAGTTTTCTGAAACGTCCTCGCAGGGTCGGCCTGCACACACTAAAAGTGTAGTTATTCATTCCAAATTGTTATTAATAATAGTGTTAATCTGTTTGTTTTCTTGTTTGCATGCTTGCTTAGCGATTGAATGGTTTGTTGGTTTTCTTTTTACGTTTCTCTTTGGCTTCTATTTTTCTCATTGTATGAATGCATGTACATGATTTAACAACTCTGTTCACACATGAGTGACTGTGTATTTAGGTGTATATACTATATGAATTCATACTGGTTTTCTTACCTTTGTGTCAACAAGTGTATACAATACAAACACAGCACCTTTGCTAAATGTGTATTTGAAAAACAGCTGATCATTCAGCTGAACATTAAGATACTATTTTTCTTTTAACAACGCAGGATAGCCCACACACACACACATCCTTAGCAAACAATAAAAAATAATTGTTTGACACCTCCTCAGACCAGTTAAAAATAAGAAGACAATTAGAGTAACTTCCATACCTCTGACCAGGAATGGGATGTCAGGTGGCATGCTAGTGACTGAGAGTGAGAACCTTAGGGGACAGATGCCAAACTTATTTTATAGTATGGGCCACATACCACCCACTTTGCTCTTAAGTTGCCCAGACCAATGAAATTCACCTTTCTGTTGATGTAAAGAAGTTTAACTACATATTTAACCCCTCAGATAAGTGCAGTTCCAACAGTACATCTCAAGTATCATATAATAAAGATCTGCTGCTGTAGTAAATGAATGAAATTTGTCAGCATGACTCTTGTTACGGCCCTAGCCAGTCCTGCTGTGGTTTTCTGGCCCACTGGGGTGTGGCTTGCTCTCTCCAGCCCTGGGTGCCTCCCCTTTTGGCACAGCTGACCCAACTCAGCAATCAGGCTGGGATATTTAAGGCCAGAGTGAGGAAAGCTCAGGGCCAGTGAGAACCAGAGAGAGCCAGTAGTTGCCAGAGAGTGTTTTGTGTCACAACTTGTGGATTGTGTGTTGCTGCAGTAGTGGCTTACTCCTCAGTGGAGAGGAGGGTGATTTACTCCTGCTTAGTGGAGAGGAGGGTGTTTTGTGCGTGTGAGGCCTTTTGCCTTATCTCTTTGTTTTGGGTCAATTCCCGTGTTGTGTTTTGTTTTTGTTTTCCTTTTTGTTTTTAGGTGATAGCGGCTGGTCTGTCTCTTTGTGTTATTGTCTTAATAAAAATCCTTTATCTTACTAATTTTGCTTTTGTCTACTTTTGTCAACCCGGTCACTTTTATTGTTACTCCCCCAAATCCCCTAGACACCTTAGGGGAACGTAACACTCTTTAGGCTTAAACTGTAAGAAACCAATGTGAAAAATGACAAAGATCATTCCCCAGATTGTCCTGTAATTAAACAACAGAAAGTTTTTGTTAATTTGCAGAAAATTTCCTATTTTTTCAATGTGGATCCACTTTTTAAAAATAAAAAATTTGTGCATATAATGTATAACTTGCAGTGATCACAGTTAATCAGCCTTTAAAGTGCAATTCATCATAGAACACAATAAACAGTTTGAAATGCCTTTGTTTAGCCAGCTTTTGACATTGTCCATTAATCAGACATAAAATTTAATTTGATATCTGATTGTTTCTTAGTTTGAGACTAGTCGGTTAGTCAAATTTTTTTCCTTGTTTAGTTGACTAAGAAATTAGTCGCCAGGAACATCTCTAAATCGAATCCATCTATGCAGTGAGCACAGTTTTAGGGTTTCTTTGCATTACATTCTGGGCCATGATACCTTAATCACAGCTGTGTTTATTGCTCCTGTTGCTTAATAAAAATTTGACTTTGTATATTTGTTACTGCAAAATAATATGATCATTCTCAGATTACAGGCCTTCAGGCCTTTAATTACTGATAATCAAAGTGGCCCACTAATCATTTTTCACAGATTAGCCGCACATCTAAAACATGAAGATTTTTTGTATTATTCTTTATAAGCAAATTCACAAAATAATTTTTTCTTGTATATTTTTAGTCTGCCAATAATTTTCCATTTTGATCAGACTTCCAACATGTTTCAGTGTGGGAAATTTTTACAGATTTTCATCAAGAGGAAAATAGACAACCCACATTCATATTCTCTTATCACAGATACATTAGTTCCAGCACCTCCCTGCCAGTTGTTCATTTGTTCACATCCTACAGTTTGATTGCGCTGCTTTTGCAACATCATTCAAACATACAAATACACACAGGTCACACTGTTTCGTCATTTTTTTTTTTTTTTTTCGCATTGGCAGAAAAAACATTCTGTGTGGCACCAATGTGAGAAATGATTGAAATCTTCCAGTCCGGAAGATAACAAAACTGAAACATAATCACAGTTCTGTGAGTCTGTCACTATACACATTGTATAATATTATTGCATATACATTAGATATATTTGTTACAAAGCCACACAATATCTCAAAATATCTCAGTGCAAGACTTTAAGACACTTTGAACCACATCTAATATTAAAAGCTGGATGAGAGGTTTCTGTTTCTCGTTCTTTTCTAAGATACATCCAACAGTTTTTGCAGACAGTCCATATCAAGAATTTAAAAATTTCAATTACAGGATGCATACACCAGCGTTCTATGATTGGCAGATCTTTCTTGCACCTATGGTATAACCTGCACTAGCGACTATAGGCTACCAAAACTCTGTAGTCTTTTTTTTTTTAAACAAGGTCTAAACTGAGCAACAGTACATGCCCACTTCTTCCAAAACAAAACTTAAATGCAATTTTTGTTTTCAAGCTACTGTGTAGTCTGGCATGTTTATCCCTGCGTATCTGCTCTAACAGCCTAAAAGGGCCTGTGGATAGACTGAGGCTACTCATTAAAGTTTTTATTAGAGATCTTGTTTCAGCAAGAGTGAGCCTGAACCTTTAAGGCAAAGTAGGAAATAAACTGAAGTTAACGTGATGACAAATTGTGGTGGCCAACTTGAATGACAGAGTCAGCTCATCCAGTAGATTAAGGAGTTAACCTTGGGGCAATGTAAAGTCTGATTCAGATCTGTGTGACTTTGCGCTGGGGAGGAATACGATGTGGCACTGCAGTTCTTATTTGTTGAGTCCATTGATATCCTCAGGAACCAGGCCTTCCGTGACAGCACGCTTAGACTCCAAGATCTGCAAAAACAAAAGAGAGTTTAAAAGAAAGCAAACTGTGTCCTTCTGCAAATACAGTATGCACTCAGTAACCTCTAACCTAGGTACATCTGTAATAACAAAAAGTCTACCTTTATGAAGTTTATAAAGGTGGAATTTAATATCTAACTATACTATGTAACTACAGATATGATAGTTGTACACTTACCTGGAAACTAGCACTGAGGCCAATGATGCTTTGAATGTTTGTACTGTAGTACCCTAAAACATACTGTCCACCTAGCAGAGGAATCTGATCTTTAGCCATAGAAATCTGCAATGCATGCATGCATGTTGATGAATGATGCATTCATAAAGCATTTGTTAAAACATGACACAAATGCTGCGCTTCCACTTTACCTGGATGACTTCATTTATCTCTGGCAGCTCATTTTCTCTAACCCAAACAAAGGTTTCATAGTCAGACGCACTTTTAAATCCCACCTGAAGGATAACAAATTCAGTTCAAATCCATACACTTATAAGCTGCTTTAATTAACTTTTTTTTTTTTGCCTTTATATCTGTCCCAGTACCTTGTACAGACCAATCCAGTCCCACGTGGAAGACATGAAGTCCTCCTGGACAGAGTAGGTCAAAAGTGCATCCTGGTCAGCGCTCCATACGCCCTCAGAAAATACATGCACCAGTGGTGTGTCAAAGACTTTCCTCAGCTGCAGGAAAAATAAGAGAAAAGGTTCTTTAAAACCTTTTCTTTTCTTTGAAAAAGCAGACCTCTATGCAGTGCATCTGCTCTCACCTCCAGGCTGAAGTTTGCAATGACAGGCTTGTGATCGCTCACTCCATAGCTCATGTCACTGGCGTATTTATCCTGGGTGACCAGGATTGGATACTCATCTTGTTCTTCATCGGTGGAAGTTGATGCCTTCTCATCATCATCCTCTGATGGCAGGGGTTTGGGTTTGACCCGCCAGAGGATCCGGTCTGTCCATGCCGGCTTCCTCTTCTTCCCACTGAGCAAACGGAAGGCAACCGTTGAAATAAATTTTCTATCTAAACATTTACATTTGTCTCTATTGCTTACCTTTCATGCCACATTTCCATTTACTGTAGGTCTATCCATGCAAATCTACATACTAATTCTTATGTATAAATAAGTGCTGCTAAAGAATACAAAACAAACACATACATATGCAGTGCAGAGCTATGCCTACAGTGCAGCATGCAAAGGAGAAATGTGGACAAGAGGACAGTACCATTCGACATGGTACTACAGCTCATGCACATACTGACTCAGTGTGAAAGCAAAACATACATTACACAGGAACAAACAGTGGGCTGCTGGGTGCAGGAGGGTGATCAGGTCTAATGAATTTGCAGAACACGTCTGCACTTCATCAGTCTTATTATGTTTACTAAACCCATATGAGTCTTATCATTTATCCCAGTGTCTCCATACACTTTGTGATTGTGGGTTATATCTATATAACCCACAAGTTACCTATCCTATACAGGCCCTCTTCCTTTTCTTCAGGGCATATCTATGGAGACACCCACCTCACCGGGACTAACTTCCTGAACCAGGCCCCTAACCACACAGAAAGCAACACCCAGGTGAGGGAGGTGAGAAGCAAGAAGAGGGTGGTGCCGCAGCACTGCAGGGCCTGGATCTGTACAGTATATGGTTAGGGGTAGAGCTCCAGCGCTCTTTCTGAGCGAGACACACACATGTCAGGAAGAGCTGCTCCCAGCTTCATCTATAAATCAGGTTTAATCGCCATGGCTGCTTTGAGCTTTCGTTTAGTGTATCTCATGGGAAACATGTTTCGCTACATCTAACGATATGGTGGCAAAATCTGTGGGAAAAGGAACTGATGAGGGAATGTGGGGCATGCAACACAAAAAATTTCTTACTCAAAACCCAACCATGTCTTTGGAGTGCTGTGCAAAATGAAAATGAAAATAAGAGCAAAGATAAAGCTTACAAAATTTGCTGAGCATTTGTGTGTAATATATATATATATATATTTCCCAGTAGTACGTTACCTGGTATCATAGGTGTCAGAGTTACGGTCAAACTTGTAGGTGGGTTTAAAATTTAATGGCCCCTCCTCAAATTCCTGCAGGAAAGCTTCCTTCTTCTTCATCATGATGAGCTGCAAGAATATAAAAATATTTAGCAACTGTGTGTTATTGTGTGTGTGTGTGTGCACGCTCACTCTAGTGCAATACCTGATCTTTGCTCCACAGCAAATTTAGCCGTCCACTGTTGATGGACGAGCGGAGAAAGTGCAACCCGTGGTCTGCGATGCGGAAGTTCAGATCACCAAACCAGAACACCACCCTGTGAAAGAGTGACAGAACCTCATTGTACTTGCACAACATCCGTCAGTGCATACGTACATAGTGTTTGCGTGCCTCTGTCAAGGTGTACTGACTTGTGGTCCAGAACATGCGGGGTGTCATAGATGTCAAAGTCTTGCGTCTCCAGGATGTACTCAAACTCGTCGACGCGCTGCAGAGCGTTGTTCATGTGAGCAGCTAGGTGGCAGTTGACGAAGCACACCATGTGTCCGTAGAAGGAAAAACGCACAGACACTCCTCCTTTATTACCCTAACACAGACACACACACAGCAGAGGAAATACAGTCTGTGAAGAAGACTAGTCACAAAAACTGATTTATTTATACCTATACTTTATACTTATACTTTACCTCCTCTACCCTATGTTTTATCATGATGGAAAAAGTTTTTCTTTTTAACCTGGATTATGGATTAGACACAAGTTTTACCCCAGTGTACTGACCATTTTCAGTGTTCTTTGTGATTTCTTCCTGTCAAAGCTGTTGCACATTCCACTAAACAAACACAATGGGTCTTTCATGGTGCGTTTAAACCCTACAGCATCTGATGCCAATAGGATTCCTGGTGTGCAAACAGTGTGGCTGTCTACAAGGTTCTGGGCTAACATGCGCTCCCGTTCTAACTTCCTACCCAGTAGCCGAACACGCCGGTCCGAGTGTAGGTGGTCTGGATGTTTCTGATGTAGGGAAGATGAATCTGTTTGGCAAATACCAGCAGCAGCAAACCCTGCATCCTCACTGACGTGACCTAGACACAGATGGAGATATTAAGATGAATAATTTTAGATTATTTAGAGTTTCTTTTTTCTTTGTATTGAATTTCAAATGATTTCGCTGTAATAGCATCATAATGTATTTTATTATACGTCTACTTACGGATCAAAGTAAAATACAGCACATTAAAGATACAATGAGATTAAATGAAATCTCAAAAAATATGCATCAAGTTAACAGTTACAACTATTTCTCCTTTTCTTCTTCTGTCCTCTCTGACCTTGACAAAGCCTCTGGGGGCCAGCGAGTCCATGAAGACGTGGCTCCAGGAGTCCTCAATTATCAGGTCTGAGATGAACTTCACTGGTGTGGCACTCACTTCCTGAAGGCTGGCACACAGCAATGACAAGCAATGACACGCCAACATTGCTGATATATTATAAGCAGCATTTTATACATATCATATATTATTTGCAACTTATAAAACCTCACTGTCAATTATGTTATGCCTCACCCAATCACATAGAGGTCTGTAGGGAGCTGGACATCTAGTTGGAGCAAAGAGGTGATGTCTTCAGGAGGCTCAGCTGTGGCCACATTCCAGGTCACAATGTGGAGCCTGTCGGCGCATTTGTAGAGAAAATACCGACAAATGTTATTCGCAAAGCTACAAAGCTATGCACAGTGAAATTCAACAATGTGTGTGCCCTCAAAAATTGTAACACTAATGCAGTAAAAATCCAGAAAACCTTGGTAACATTTCCAATATGTATACATTTGGAATCTCATGAGTTACGTGGGACCTACTAAGAAGTGTCAAACAGTAAATCTAGAAATTATGTTCACAAATACCACTTTAAAAGGCTATCAATAGTTTTTGCACTGATTGATAATAACCATAATAATTGCTAGTGTATCTCCTTTTCAACATGATTAATCAATAAAAGTATAAAAGGGATTATTTTTTACAACCTTTTCAAGAACCTAAAGTGTTAAAGTCAACCTGAATGCATCTGTGGGAATGAAGCGTCCACAGAGCTGAAACGCTTCATCCAGCGTGCGAGACACTTCTTCGCTGGCTTCGTCATCAGAGCTCATGCCTTCTATGCAGGTCAACAGCTGGGACAAACGCTGGCGAAGGACCATCTTGGAGCCCTGAGACGCTGAGCTGCTCGCACTGTCTGAGCGCACCCGTGCACTGTCTGCTAAAGGTTCCATCTTTGAAGTTATGCCTGAAAAAGGGTCTTCCTGATGTCTGTAGTAAATGTCAGGAGGTTCTTCAGTACACCACAGTCTTACAGGTAAGTACTTAAAACAAACATAAAGAGGGAGGGAAAATCCAGGGGGAGAAATCCCTTTGGTTTGATTTCTCCTCAGACTTCTGTGGTTGGGCTCGTTGCAGCCATCTGATGTGAGAGGCCACCGGTCCCTTTGCCCAGGCCTCTGGAAGTAATATGAACTGATTCCTAGTTAGTAAAATCTCTCTGCGTGAGCTTCGGGCAGTTTTTCTTTAAGGCCCTCCAAAATGGCCAAGATGAAAAACTAAAAATGCAGAGGGTGAAGCAGTCCTTTCTCTGGCAGAGTCCTGCGCGATCTGGCTACGATGGAACAGCGATTGACAAAGCAGTGGGGTCGACTCAGGAATGCAGGCAAGAGCGAGTCAGATTTGGAGTATAATCGCAGGCAGGAGACAGGCATGTGAATGTGTGTGTGTGTGTTTTACTGTGAGTGTGTGCAGTCAAAGAAAGTACATGGCTGATCCTCCATCAGTATTGCTGCAAGACCTGGGCAAACCTTCAGTTTCTAAGAGGTTTACCACCACTATTCTTTATCAGCTGAGCACTCAGAACAATGCATGTGACCTACAATTACACCCGCGCACGAGTAAAGAGATAATAATAGCTTTAGCTTCTTCTGGTGTAAATCTGGGCTCTTCTTATATAGATGAAAGATTATCTTTGTAAACGCAGACAGAGGTCGCAGAGGAGTTTAAAGCAGATTTATAAGCTATGGCACACATTTTTAGGAAAAAACTCAAATAATTCTAATTAATTAAGTGTTATGGCACAGTTAATAGTGGAGCATGTTAAGTAATCATTAAGCAATCTGCAACTGCAGCGCTTTTTGCCTAATACTTAAATGGATTAAAGATTTAAAAACCGTAAATGCAGTAAGGTAAGTATTTTGTTCTTAAATTTTTAACCACTAAAACATGTTTGAAAAATGACTTAGATTACAAACAGCTGGATAATTCTTTACTTAAGATTTACCACATTCAGAGATCCTGAACTACACAATACACTGTAAATGATTGTGGACAAGCAGTCTTTATTTTTCTGAAACTATGGGAAGTTTCAATTTAACATTAAATTCCACAAAATATTGTGCTGCTTGTTTTGAGTGATTGAATAAATGCATGGGAAAACCTTCCTATGAAGTTGAATCAATAATTAATGACTGTAAAAAATACAGCTGTGGAAAATAGAAATGAGACAGGGGGAAAAAGGTATTTATAATCCTGGCTGTCTCAATTCTCCCTTCAGCTTCATGTAACAGTGTCACATGCAAAGACTTAGGGCAAACTCTTTAGCAAGCAGAGGTGTTAAGTAGATAATCAAGGGGCTCACTGGTCAGAAATGATGAATAGGATACTATTTATATTTTCTCACAGACCCATTAATACTCAGACCCAGCGGACATAAGTTACTTATAAATATTATGAAACTCAAATGCTGCGTGGGGCGGGGTGGGGTGGGGTGGGGGGGAACTTGCTTTCTTCTGTTTTACTAACTATTCGCTACATAATGCTCTGTGCTTTCTCCCACAATTATTTCCATCTCTGCCTCTGCTCCTACTGTATCCTTCCATGTCCATTAGAAGACAAAGCCAGGATTATGTTGCTCTTACCTGCACTTGTCTGTTCCACCTCTTCCAGAGTTCATTTTCTCCCCTGCAGGCACACATAAACACACATAAGCTTGGACAAAATGTAAACAAAGAGAAATACCATGCACAAATCTTTGTCCTTATTACAGTCTGTTTACTGGGAGTGTAGACCAGAGCCCGGCAAAAAATAACTGAACAGACAAAGCCAAACCTGACAGGGATGCCCGAGAGTGATTTCTCAAATGGCTTTGTAATCATGTCTAATCATGGTTAGCTTCAGCCATGTTAAAGTGACAGTGCCCTGAAGATCACATGTAAACACAGGAACACTTGAGAGTCATTTCAGGACATATTTCAAAAACTTGTTTAAAAGTTGCTGATGTGTAGAAATTATTACATTTTTAAAGCTAATTACAAATACTGTAGGAGCATTTGAGAGCGCATTCATTCAGGTGGCTACTTTTTGTTGCTCTGGTTTTAGTTAGTAAAGCAAACAACAACTACCAGGAAACAACAATACGGACTATTTGTGAGTAGACTGTAACAGCTACACCTGCATTCACTTTTGTCATTTCTAAAGAGTTCGTGTCAAAGTCTTCTATTAACTGTGGTTTTGTTGTGCTAGCTTAGATTATTTGTTTTTCTTTGGCCTCTTGGGGGCAACAAGTATCACAAGACGCTGCAAGCTAACACATTTGTTATGGCTTTTACACCCTTTAGCTAAATAGTTGAGTTTGCTGATGTTCAGCTATTGTTAAATTGGCATTATGTCTAACCATCTAACAGATGAAAGTCACACTCTTTTATCTTTGTTGTGGTTTCCATTTCCATACATAGCAAAATATGTATTTTCTTAGCGAGCTAACTGTTTAGAAGGACTTTGCTTAAAATAGTTAGTAAATATCCCTGTAGGAATTAAGCATCATAACAACATATCACAATACAATAATAATATTGCTATCATTTTTTCATTCATCACAATATTTGATGAAAAAAGAAGGAAAAAATATGCATAAAAAGACAGAAATGATTGTATTTATTCCCTCCACTGTAGTGTCAGCATTTATTATTGTTATTCAGTTTTAATGATACATCAGTTCACTTAGTTGTGTTTCCCTGCTGTAAGTTTTTGCTTCATCACTAAAACTTTGTTAATTTCTGTTTCCTTTTATTAATATTATAAGCCACACCACAAAAAAATAATGAAGTACTAACTCTGGTAAGTCAAATTGATGGAGGAGTGACTAATAAAATGATAGGTAAACTAATGTTACTTGGCAACAGTGTATTGATATTGTAGTAGGAAAAGATAAGTTATTGTATTTATGTAGCCATACTTCTGACTGCATGTGTGCTGTAAATACAAAAAACACAAGCTGAAATATATGAACATTAACCTTAGAATAAGCAAATAGATAAAAGCAAATCAAACACTTTAGTGAGTGAGATATTTTTGTCTGTATGTGAACAAAAGCATCCCCCTGTCTACCTAAAACGTTACCTTTGGCTGTGTTTCTGTCTTGTGGTATCCGGAAAAAGCAGTAGACCCCGTGTGCACAGATGACAGAGATCTCCAAAGGGAATCTGTTTTCCTATTGTGAGTCTTGTTTGACTGTTTGTTACTGTTTTTGGTTCCCTCGCTTTGTTCTCAGCTGTTCCCCTCCTGGGTGCAAATTCCCACACACAACCCACGCTGGACTTAAGCGTAACATCGGATCAAGCTATTATCCCAGGTTGGTTAACAACCCAGTGAGAAAGTGTTCATGAATAGACATGTCTGTTTATTGAATGTCACCATGACGCATGGTTTTGTTGCACTAAAGCCCTCTTTGTATGTTTATAAATAATCCATTTTCTTAACGGTATGGAATGTGCAAGGTGCTCTGCATTACACACCAAACAGCTACTCTATAAGGATTTTATTAGCTGTATATTATTTTAGGTGCAAGGCTCTTCCTTGGAAAAATACAGAGATTTGCCATCTAAAATACCCACAATCCATATGACAAAATACAAGTATCACATCTCACCATATACATAAATACATGTAGCCAAGTATATGTATACAATATATATTTTGCCTGTTTTTTTGATAGCTTTGCAGTAGAAAGAGACAGGAAAGCAGGAGGAGAGATGGGGGAAGACACGCAGTAAATGGCGACTAAGTTGGGACTTGAACCTGCGCTGTCTGCACGGCCACGTGGCATAGGTGGTCCCCCGCTCATCAACTGAGTCACCCTGGCGCCCAGTGTACAATATTTTTATATAAATATTTTCTCATGTTTGTAGTCCATAAAGCAGAGGTGGGCAATTAATGGGACTGTTGTGGAGGGCTGCACCAATAAGCTTATAAAGAACAGTCCCAGTTTCTCATGTTGCCCCTTGGGAAACTTAATTGCCCACATCTGCCCTAAAGTAAAGGCTGAATAGTCTACTAGAGGCACGTTCTCTCTCTGTTTACATTTTAGACTGCTCAAAAAAAAAATCAAAGGAATCAATGGGGAAAAATCATGCTGGATGTCTATACTGATATGGACTGCGTGATGGGTTGTGACGAAAGGATGCTTCATCGTTTGATGGAAATTAAAATTTTCAACCTACAGAGGGCTGAATTCACCACAAAAATCAAAGTGAAAAAATGATGCAGCAGGCTAGTCCATTTTGCCGAAATATTGCAGAGACTCAAAATGGTACTCAGTAGTTTGTATTGGCCCACCATGCTTGGATGCATACCTGACAACATCAGGGCATGCTCCTAATGAGACAACAGACGGTATCCTGGGGGGTCTCCTCCTAGATCTGGACCAGGGTATCACTGAGCTCCTGGACAGTCTGCAGGTGCAACCTGATGGTGTTGGATGGTCTGAAACATAATGTCCCAGAGGTGTTCTATTGGAACACTTCATCCTCCAGGAACTGCCTTCATACTCTCACCACAGGAGGCCGGGCATTGTTGTAACTCAGGAACTCAGGACACCACTGTACAAGCGTGACAGTGGGTCTAAGGATTTCACAAGCCCACTAGAGGAAGTCATTCCCTCAGGCCACCCTTATGAAGTCTTGTGTTTGATCAGAAACATTCACGCCACTGGTCTGCTGGAGGTTATTTTGCTCATCCTATTCCTCCTTGCACAAAGGAGCAGATACCAGTCCTGCTGATGGGTTAAGGACCTTCTGTGGCCCTGTCCAGCTCTCCCAGATGTGCAATGCCAAATAGTCACCCCTACAAAAACAAAGGCAACAGAAGTGACTGCAATAACTACAGGGGCATCTCCCTTCTGAGCATCGTGGGCAAAGCTTTTGCTTGCGTGCTATTGATCATGCTCCAGAAGCTTGCAGAGCGTGTGTACCCCACATTGCAATGTTTTCGTGCCCAGAGATCGTCAGTATATATGATCGTCTTCTTCAACAGTAAATGCCCCTTTAGCTTGCCTTCATATATCTCACCAAAGCCTTTGATCTGGTCAGCAGAGATGGCCTCTTCCAGATACTACCCAAGATAGGCCTTCGATGACTTCAAGCTGGAAGTCAGTTCACATACCTATAGGTTCCACAGTCACAGACAGTCTGTCTCTGGGTGAAGAAATCAACAAGTGGATCGGAAAGGCAGCAACAACTCTCGCCCGCTCACAGAACGTGTCTGGGAAAACTCAAAGCTCTCTGTCAAGACCAAGATGTGAGTGTATATCGCTTGTGTCCTCAGCACACTACTTTATGGCACCGAGACATCGCTTATGCCAAGCAGAAAAAAACAAACAAAAAAAACGGAACTCCTTCCACCTCCGCTGTGTCTGCAGTATCCTGCACATCATCTGGCTAGATAAGGTGCCCAACATTGAGGTCCTAGCTCAAGCTGGCTTACCAAATTTGTTCACTGTCCCAAGACGCCTTTTGCGCTGGTTGGGTCATGTATGCCATATGGAAGATGGCCGCATCCCAAAGGTCATCCTTTACGGCAAACTAGTGGTTGGAAAGAGGAATACTGGCCACCCTAAAGTACGCCACAATGTATCACAAAAGTGAGTAAGATTTAAGAGATTTAAGTATATCTTTTCATGAGTGCAGCCATTCGGGAGGGGCTAGTAGAGTCGCTGCAAGGAGCCAGCTGAGGTGCTTCGGGCATCTGACTAGGATGCCTCCTGGGTGCCTCTTGGGTGAGGTGTTTAAATTTTACAAACTCAATGTCTGTTGTTGAAGATGTCACTAAAACCTCCTGCCCATAGTAAACAGCGTGCAGTTGTTTTCTGTGTAACTTTGAGTGATTATTCTGTGCCCTGATTATTAAATAACAAATAAATTATTCTTTCAATGTAATCACAGTTATACAATTTATTGTCCATTGTGCTCCAGGTGCTCTGGATTTTTTTTATGTAACCATGATGAGTATTGCAAACATCATCATAATTCATCCTAAAATTAAAATACAAAAAAACAACAACTAGGTAAACCACATCAATTCCTCATGCGTGGTAATATCCTTATGGAGCTTCCTCAGTGGGATCAGTAAAAAACAAATTCTGTGTTCTCCAACCACATATTAATATGCAGTTTAGGTGACAGGTTCCCATGTTTTCCTACACATTACTAACTGGTAGCAATGAGTTATTAATCATATGTCTCTGCAGGTACAATTTACCCACCCATGCAACCCATGTAACCAGGGCAAACCATCAGCAAGATGTTTGCCATTTTACAAAAGTAAAAAGTTTCCAAAACTTTTAAAAATATTTTAATTATTTATTTGAATCAGTATATAGTATAATTTGTGAAATTTGCATAAAATACATGCTGGCCTTTTCAGTTTTAATGGTCACATTCTTTGTTTTTTTCATTTATTTTTCTGAGGGTTAGATAAAGATTATTAACCCAGTTAATAAACACATCTGGTGTAACATCGTGAGACTTCCGTACCAGAAATCCAGTTTTGTTGGCCAACAGGGTGCTGGTGGAAACTGTGCTACTGGTGACTGAAGACAAAGGAAGGTTTTGATTGGGAGTGACCAGAATGGACACAGGAATGGAAATGAGTATATCAGAGGGTCAGCTCAGGTTGAGCAGTTTGGAGACAGATACACAAGCCTGAGATGGTTTGGACATGTTCAGACGAGGGATAGTGGATATATTGGACAAAGGATATTGAACATGGAGCTACCAGGGAAGAAGTAAAAAGGAAGGCCTTAGAGGAGGTTCATGAATGTAGTGAAGGAGGACGTGCAGAGGGTTGGTGTGACAGAGGAGGATGGTAGAAGTAGGGAGAGATGGAGGCAGATGATCCACTGTGGCGACCCCTAAAGGAAGCAGCTGAAAGAAGAAGTAGGTTAGGTAAAGATTGATACCTTGGTAGATCACACTACCAAAAGCTTCAAAACTCACTAATTAGTACAAAATAAAAAAATACAAAGTGTCACTGGACACCCCACCAAGAACAGAACAAACAAAAAAACAGGCCATTCTCTCAGTTTCTAGCCTTTATGCTAAGCTAACTAGCTGCTAATGGTAGCACTATAACAAGAAGAGTGGAATCATTTTTGTACAATGTGCAATCTGTGCAGTGTACATTAATTTTAAGTGAAAAGCATTAAAACAGATATCTCCCAAACTGTCAAATGAGTTATTAAAATTATATAAAAAACAAAACAAAACTGTACATAGACATTCCTATACCTACAAAACTACCAGCATTGAGAAGTATTTAATTGAAAACTAGGTTCATTCTGTCATGGTTGTGGTCTTGCAGCTGCCTGTGGAAAGAGCACCCATCAAGGTTTCTAACAGAACAGTCACAAAGCGAGCAAAATCACAGCTTAAAGCTAGCATTTATACTTTCTGGCCTTGAACATTGAGATTCAAGAACAGAACTTATTTTCATTCAGTCTTCTACTCATAAGCTCAGTTTTTCACTCATAAAACGAAATCAATATCCTTAATTGTTCATTAGCAAATTCAAATATTCCCTCCCACACACCCACACATTGTGTAGTATCATCATTATCTAACAAAATGTGTAGCAGCTCTCAGCCTGGCCCGTCCTCTGCCTCATAATCAGGATTTAAAGTAATCTTTGCCACCCAAAGCCTGATTAATTCTACCCTGCCTACAGCGTTTGTGTGTGCTAGTGTGTAGTTGGTGCTATCTGTGTGTTTTACAGGTCTGTCAGGGGCACCAAAAACAAATATTCACATGTCATACTTTGTGGCTTTAATTAATGTTGATTTCAACAATTTACTTGTTTCATGAAGATGTCATTGTTCATTTTTTAGTTAATATTTCAACCCCTTACTTGCCTGTGAGTGACACGTTTATTTAAACATTATCTTACATCATAGCAATGCATTTTTTCCCAAATTTCAGAAACACATAGTACCTCTCATGTTTTATGAATCTCACACATCTCTTATATCCCTTAAACTGCTACAGTGGATGAAAGGAACGACTTCCTATTCCAGGAATGCAAATAGGTAAGGAAATTCTAGCTAATCATAGATAAAAACACGTTCACATCAAACTTATTTACAGTTGCTTATTTTCTTTTTATTCAGTTCTTTATGTCTCCAATGTACAGTAGTGTTATTAGAAGATAAAATGACAAAAAGGCACAAATTCACAATAAAAGAAAGAAAATACAGGAGACAGGTTAACAGGAGTGCGAGAGAGAAAGTAAGAGAGAGGAAGAGAGCTTTAACAATTTAAAAACAGTTTGGGATTATGGAATCATTTGGTTTCATATTCTGATTATAAATCGAGGAATCTAACAACAGATATCTATGAGATTGTCTCTGTTAAACCACGTTCTCTCACAAGTTTGTAGGTTCAGACTCTTAAAAACAGATATAGCGTCAGTATCTGTTCTCTAACAGCCACAAATATTTGTCCTTTCTTATGTGTAGTTTTAACTCCAGCACTCCAGCACCCAGTTGAAGCAGCTTCAAAATGTAGAATAATTTCCCCTCAATCGCTCATCACTAACCACAGGAGGGCAAAATCTAACTTGCGCCAAGGCTTCATGTAGGGCTGACACCGTCATCTAATTTTGTGGATCAATGAACTGACCTAAGCTGCCGTTCCTTTGCAGAGAGAGAAGTCAGTATTGTTCAGAGACTGACAACAGAGGTACAACATTCAGAACAAAAATATATATTTATACACTGTCCTGCCAATGAGACGTGGTTCCTGTGAGGGAATAATGAAGGACAGGGAATAGTAAATAGGCGCTTTGCTTATTCTTTTTTTTTTTTTTTTTTACCCCCAAATGCAAAGTGCTGCTTTGCTGGAGTATCCTAAACATCTATAACAATATGTAAGAAGGCATTTTTTAATGACTACAGTTGACAATATTCCTCAAAAGTTCTTATCACTACTAAATTTCAGCAACTATAACTCAACATTTTCTGATTCTGTGAGAGGAGCTTGGCCAGCGTGGTATGTGTAATGCTGAGTAGATAGCGATGAATTAAGAGGATCAAGTGTCAAGAGGGTGTGCTGTAGGTTTTGGCAGGACAGTCTGATCTATATATATGTGTTCATCTACAATAATTTATTTACTATTTACAAAGTCAATACATACAGTACATCCACAAATCTCCATGAATCAGTTGGTAGCCCCATCACAGACACTGAATGAGATGCTCGATGGACAGAGAGGTGGAGGGGTTGGAACATCCAGGGCCAATGTTTAGTGTCAAAGAGGAGGCAACAGAAAAATAGTTTGCCATGATAGGCTTATTCACGTAATCTGATATACGTGAACAGAAAAAAAAGTCTCAAAAGTTATATTTCACAAGGTTGGTAATGATCCTCAGAAAAGTTTTCAATTTTTTTAATGCTTATGAACAATAAAAACATGATTTCTCGGCTGTTATGCCAAGACCACATATATGCACACAAGATAAGGGTCAAAGACAATGTTCAAATGTCTCTTAATCATTTGCTTTGCCTTTCCTATTAATTAGGAAATGCTGAAGTTTCACTGTGAAACAAAAACCTAAAACTAACCAGATGAAGCAGATTAGACTGAACGGTCCTTTAGAAAAATGTAGCTGAATATGTAAGCAACTTCTGGAAATCTGCCAGAAAACATTTGCGTTGTTAGGAATTTCTACAAGGTAGCAGCAAAATGACTCAAATTCAAGGGCCAATGGAAAAAAAAACAAAAACGCTTGCAATGGGCCAAACAGACTTCATTTTGATTGATAACGGTACTTATGCCGTTTGTATTCAGTAATTGCCAATGAAAAGCCCCAAAGTCAAACTCATGTTTATACTGTAACATTCTCATTCCACGCAAGTGTGCATTGTTATACTTTAATAATGATACAATTTGTGCATAAATTACAAAAAATAGGTTTTCATTTATCAGTGATTTGAAAGTTACTAAACTATTTTACATGGATTAATATTAGCTTGTTAGTGCAAAATGTCTTTAACATCTTCTTTGCTAAAATCCAGATCTGGATCTCATAATCCTCGTGTTATTTTATTGACATTATCTGTTGCTTTCTCTTTAAAGTTCCCATAGTATTAAAACATGTGGAGGATGTGAAGTAAAAGGGGGGAGATGGAAAGAAGGAAAATAAAGGTAACTGAAGGCAAAGGAGGCAAAACAGACACCAGCAAGAAGAAAACAAATTAGTGCCCGCTGTTATCACTCCTCTAGCTTAATTTGTTCCTTGTTTCTTCACCCAGCTAGGATCAGAAAGACAGTCACTACCCTACGTGACACATTCACACTCATGCATACACCAAAAAAAAAAAAAAAAAAAAAAAAAAAAAATCCACAACAAAGCCCAAATTCCAATAACAACCTTTAGATCCTGCAAGAGAGAAATCACCTCATCCAAAGATACAACAAAACTGGAATTTAATGACGAATCAACAACTTAAGCCCTCTCGAGTTGAGGCTTGCGCTCCAGTTTAGTAAAACTGCAATGACTGAGGAGAGACCAGTGTGTCATGATAGTTATTGCTATTGCTGGATAACACCATTTATCCACTGAAGATGACACAATGGATGACAAGGCAAGAACTGATGCAGAATGACAGCACAAGCAGAGGAATAAAAAGAGAGTCCTACACTCGTTTATGGCTGTTCCAGTTGTCTGCTGTATAGTTTTATATGCAGGGTGACACGTTTTACCTGTATCCCTGTAGACTATCTCTCTCTGTGCCTTTTTATGTATATGCATTACAGTATATTTGTATTCAGACATAACCTTCGATTACTGCACTTTTGAGCAGCTTGAACAGCCGGATCAAACTGAGGAGGATCTGCTGAAAGAAGCATGAAAATATAGCTGAAAACCTTGGTGACCTAGCAATGTTAGAAAGACACACACCACTACCACCCCCCCCCCCCCCAACCACACACACACATATATACACACACGCTCACAAAGCAGCAGAAAAGCTAATGAACTGGGAAAAAAAATCTTATCTGTTAGGTCAAATTTATAGCAGAGACGACGCAAAACTCTTAGCACAATCCCGACCTTGCTGCTGGGGTTTGTAGATTTGCAAATCGAGTTCAACAAGAAAGGGAAACACTGCATGACACAAATAGAGAGAAGTCGGTACAATGACAAAATAATAAATGAATAAAATGAAAGGATCAAACAAGCAACACAGCACTGAGCAGATACAGCTTGGCTTGTTCTGGAAAAAATGAACATCCACAGACAAACGTACAGAATCATTTTAAAAATCTTGTTTATATATATTTATATGTGTGGTTTTATATATATATATATATACATATATATATATATATATATGTGTATATATATATATACTTCTGTATACTTTATATATACACTATTGAGATATCTTAAATAGAAATAAATCCTAAATTGCAGAGATATATGACTCTATTCTCTGTAGTTTAGAACATTTTAGACAAAAAGAGAGGACTGACTGACAAAATCTATAACTTTGCTACTGGAGGCCTCAGAGCAATTAACATGTGGACACCAGATAAAAAATAAAATAAACAAAAAAGGACAAATGAGACTTAAGGAGAGATGGATGGGCTGGAGGACATCAGCTGAAAACTGGAAGTTTACTGGGTCCAGGTCCCTGAAACCAAATTGTACTGCAAGAGGTGATTTTTTTGGACCGGCCGGTCAGATTTTGTGTCAGTTGAGACAAAAGGAGGATGTGAATCCGCTGGTGTCTGGGTATTCTGGTCTGAAAGAGATGGCAGAAAGACATTGATAGGTATGACAACACTTCCACTGTCTAATATTATACTATCCTGGCTTTTTCCCCCATTCACATGCATATTTAGAGGCACGCATTTCTAAAATGTACTCAGATTTGAAGTGTCACTGCTCTTGTGACCCTCATTTCCAGCTCCAACATGCCGGTGAAAAACCTACATCCGCTGTTCATTACCTAATATGAAACAGACAAAATTAGCAACTAGCTGATGATCACAGGGAAGAATTTAGCAACTAAAAAGCATGCTAATTGTGTAAATTGGCATTTAATACATTTATTTTCTGCTGTTTTGTAGTCATCCAAAATTTGTGACCATCAGACAATATGTACTAAATGTTACCTGTAATAACTTTATAACCTAATAATTAATTGCACATGCACTATAACTGATATCTGTGTGATCATCTAAAGAGCTCTTAAACGCTAAAATTTAAGTTTGAGCAATTCGACAGCAGCTTTGATAATTCATTCATTTCTTAACTAAGAAACAAAAATACTCTGAGGTTTTTCTTCTTTGTCTCGCATAATTGTAAATTTGATATTTTTTGTCAAACAAAGCAAACAATTTGAACACATCAACTTGGACGCCAAGGCACGATTCACCGCCACACAAAACAGAAAAACTATTTTACCTGATGAACAGCAGCATTCACAGTCCAACACAGCCTCAGTCCTCTAGAGCAACCATCCCTTTCACGGGGTCCTTCACTCTCATCTGACAAAAAAGAAAAGACATTTTTTTTAGGTCCTTGCAGACGTCCATCTCTCCTCCTCCTCCTCCTCCTCCTCCTTGTGATCACTGCACTGTAAGGGCACCAACACAGGATGATCTACTGCATATGTAAGAATTGCATCCTCCAAGCAGAGAGACTTGAAAGTAGTACAGTAAAGTAGTATCATAACAACAACTGCATGTCTTTGCTTTGTGTGTGTCTGCAAGGTAGTATAATCAGTTATACTTATTAGTTATAATAAGGTGTTTCTATGGTGTTGGCTTCATCAAACTGTGACCTGGCCTCGACCTGTTCTGCACTGAGGCATTGTGCAGGCAAGTGCAAAATAGCAAGGAATAAGTATTTCAAAGTCTGAGGCTATGATTTTCAGCTGGAAAAGAGTGGGGTGCCTGCTCTAGATCGGGAGAAAGTTTGCCATCTCAAGTGGAGATCATGTTCATGTGTCAGACAGAATGACAAATCTGGTACAGCACCAGCACAGCATCCATTCACGTGCTTTAATGGTCTGTTGTGTTGAAGAAAGAGGCAAAGCCGACTATTTCCTGGTTGATAGTGACCAAAAGAGTATTATACAAGCTGTGAAAATTTACTTCTTTTATCCTAAGAGAGAGGGTGAGGGGCTCTGAGGTTCTCCTGAGTCATTCAGGAAGGGCTCAGAGCAGAGCTGCTGTTTCTCTGCACTGAAAAGAACCAGTCAAGGTGTTTTCCCAGTTGGAAGAAAAAACCATGCAGCAGACCCAGGACACGCCGGATTAACTATGTATCTCAGCTGTCTCAAGAATGCCTCTGCGTCCTCACAGAAGAACTAGAGGAGGTGATAGGGGAGAGGGAACTGTGGAAAGCGCTGCTTAGAATGTTGTTCCAGCCACCCGGATATGTGGTAGAAATTGCATGAATATTTATATATATTCATTAAAAGATACACTGCTTTATTTTGAGTTTAATCTTGCCTTGTTTACCTCATCTAGCTCTTTACGTGTCTCCTCCTCCATGCGACGAATGTCTTCCATGTTCAGTTCGATCCATTTATCGATCCAGCAGAACAGCTGGCGGTGGAAATTAGTGAACAAACGCTTCTCTTGCTGAGACACAACAAAAGCGATAAAGAGAAAAGTTATACAGTAGTTTAAGGAACTGAATTTCTTAACATCAGAGACGTGTAATTCCATCCTGCGTTACCCTGTTTATCCCTGAGAGGCTGGCGCAGCATACGTGCACAACATGCTAGTGAGTGGTGCTTTTTCCATTATTACCTCAAGCAGTCAGGATTTACTGTATGTGTGCAAAAGATATGCAACACCATGGTGCAACAGCTCTTAACGGACGTCGTAAATGACTTTCTTGTAAACAGACCTCAGTGGCTGACCGTGACCTGTAGCTTCCTGGATGTGATGCTGATAGTATAAAATGAAAACTCTTATAATCAACAAACCTTTTGAATGAAATTCTCCACTTTATTTTGCAGGCCCCACCACTTGAATTTGACAGTGACCAGTTTGTAGGCACACATGTGTGGGCAATCTTTCTTATTAGGAAGTTCCTTCTGCAAGTACATAAATACACAAAGAGTTTTTTTTTTAAAGTTAACAAATGTTCGGGTATAACATATATGTCTGGACCTATGCCTATATTTAACTAATATTTAATTAACAAAATTGCATCGAGGGCTATAAACCAGTTTTGAGAAATCCTGAGGCCTTTACTTGTCCTGATTCCCTCTTCTCAACAATCGCAAAATGTTATAAAGCTACTGTAAATATACTGAATTTTTAAAAAAAAGAACTATAATATATACTAACTGTAATACTAACTGTGCATACTTTGTAGTTTAGTTCTCATATAGTATATTTAACCTCCCCCCGGAGCCTAAAACCAACAAATTTCATGAAAATTGATGAAAGACATGACCTCATTGTCCTTAAAACTAGCATTGGATACATTATGATGCTACATTATGACCAAAATTTGTTCTGCACAGATCAGGCAACACTGACTAAACATCATAGTTGCTAAGCAACAAGTATCAGTGCAATTATATTTTGTATTTTGCTCATAAGTGATTAACATTAAAGTGGCTGTAAAATGCGTCTGTGCCTACTGAGATGTTTACAACAAGAAGCTGCACCTTCCAGTCCGGTCCTAGAGGTCCTCGTCCTGTCTTCACGGACTTGAACCTACAAGGATCTTCTTCTGGCTTGTAGTCCTGAGTAAAATGACAAACAAACATGTATAAGGTGACATGTAAAGGAAGAAAGCTAGATGCTGTGATAGTCTCAGCATGGATTTTAAGGTGACATTTTCACCTTTGGTTCCACTTGGCTTCTGTCTGCAATATCAATATAGACTACATCCACTTTCTTCCAGGTTTCTGCATCCAAACCGTGCGCCTGAAACAGAACCAGAGAGCACAGCGAGATATAGGCACAAGTCTCTGCAGGCAGCGACATTTTTTAATCGTAACATTTACATTTATGTGTAGGAGCACTGTCTCTGTAATTATGAGCACCTACAACAGGGGGATTAATTTTGGATTTCAAACAAGAATTCTAAAGCAGCTTTTGATTAGGAAACCACTGAACAGTGGAAAGCTCGAAAACAATGGGAAACACAACCACCAGAAGAGGAAAGTCCACTCTAAACCGTACCGCTAATAAATCAAAGATTTCGTTAAACAAGCACCGAAATAATTACATTTTCAAGGTGTCCCATGTCAGGTTTGTGCCATGTCTCAATCTTGATCAAGAAGTTATCTTTCATATACTCGTTCTGCAGAGAAAACACAAGTAAATTTGAGTGAAAAGTGAAGAGTAAATCTTGATGATAATACGTAAGCAAGCAAAGGACCTTAGGAAAACACATTTTCATATTGTGACTGTGTGAACAGATTTAGGTTCCCATAATTTGAGTAACACGTGAAACACACACACAGTAACGGTGTCTGACTACGCCTGCGGCTGCGTCATTAAAATAGATCAAATTTCTTTCTCAACTTTCAGGTTAACTTGCTTCCTCTATGAGCATCAAGGTTTGATGTGTGCTTTGTGTCAACACACAGTTTCTTAATTAAATACAGATACTCACAGTGATAACTGCAGAGCCCGATGAAAGGCGGCGCACGAGCAGACAGAGAGAAACACAAGAATAACACGGTTGAGGAACATTTGAGGAATTTAACAGCGTTAAGAGTATGGGACAATGTACAGAAGGAACGGTTAAACAGCATTTGTGTGTGTGTCAGAGTGTGCGTGTGTGTGTAGGTACAGGTTGTGCCTTTGACTGTCCTGTGTGTGTTTGTATGACAGATGGCTGTCTGGCAACTGGCAGGCTGTGTGTGATCTAAGCCTGAAAGGCTCAAGTGATTGCACAGCTCTTCTCACTGGACATACAGTAAATTATTCAGCTACTCCTTCAAGGTGACAAAGACCCAGAGACACAAGTTAGAAGGAGTGCGCAGGTGAATGTGTACCACCAGTATTTCCTTCAGTTATCTTAACGTCTATTAAGCCCCTCCAATTTGTCCTGTACCACTACAACCCACTGAGTGAGGCATGGCTGAGATATAAAAAACATGAGCTTCTGATACATGTCGTAAACTCTGTGTGATGAATACTGCCAAAAACATACTTATTTGCACAGAGCTTGTGCATTTTGCGTGCTAGCTAGTCTGAGGCGTCTCTGCACATATGTGTGTTGTACCTGTGCGACAGTACGGGTACGCGTTCCAGGCTTTCTCGTGGATATTGAGAGCTGAAGATGGAGCCAACATTCTGACGAATGATGGCACTTTACTGCAGGACAGAGGAGTGAAGAAAAAGCAGGCCTAGTTAAGTCTAATGCATTTTTATTGTAGTTATTTAACTGTATTAGATTTGATTTGATTACAGGTTCTGCTGCTGGGGTTCTTAACCGTCACAGCAAAACCTTACCATGGCAGACATTTACCTGACCAAGTCCTTTATATTAAACTTTAGCAATATTAATATAAATACCTATAGTAAAATATGATTGCCTATTATAAAGAGGAAGAAAGAGAAATTATGTTTCTCCTTCTTCTGTTGTTGCTTTGCTGTTAAATGATATACAAAGTTCAGAATGCTCAGGGCCCAGTCATATGTTAAATACCTCATAGTACCATATTATCCCAGTAGAGCATCCCACTCTCAGAGTGCCGGCTTACTTGTGGTTTACAGTTTTCAAAAGTACAATAGGAGGCAGAGCCTTCAGCTATCAGGCTTCTCTCCAGTGGAACCAGCTACCATTTGGGATTCACGAGACACCGTCTCTGGGCTGGGAAGTGCTCAGTGCTGCCATGATGCACTGAGCACTTCGCCTCCAATGCCCAAGTGTTCATTTGCCACTTTGCATGCTATGCTATGCTACTGCTTTATGTACTCTCTTTCCCCTCACCCTCCAACAGGTCCCTAAGTCTGGTTCTGCCAGAGGGCTCTTCCTCTCCACTGTCACCAAGAGCTTGCTCACAGGGGATCATCAGATTATTAGGGTCGTCTCTCTAACACCGTATGATTTTTACCTTACGGTACAACGGGCCTTGAGATGATAATGTTGTTAACTGTTGCTACGTAATTGAATTGAATTAAGACTTTTAATTAAATGGGTTAATACACAAAATATATGAACGATTAGGATGCAAGAGACTTTCTATGAGCTTCTTCTGCATCCTCTAACATTTCAAACCTGTTGTACAAATGCTTACCTTTGCAAATGGTAAATTTTGTGTGTATACTGTCCCTTCTCTCCATCTTTCTCATAGGGTTCATTTTTTAGCACCTCCACTCCTTCTCCTCCACCTGTCTCATTCTTACTGGCCTCAGCCACAGAGTACAGCTGGCCAACCTGGTACTGAAAAAAAAAAGAAAAAAGTTTTTTTAAAGGGACAAATAAAAAGCTGCTTCCTCTCAAGCCTCCATTAAAAAAATGCATGTTGAAGTTAGATTGTATTATTATGCAGATGAGTGAGCTTCCACAGTAAAACACAGGTATATATTTTTTTCATGTGCATTTCATCTTTCTCCTCTGATCTTTTTCTTGATTGCTCCACATTCCTGAATTTTCACAATCCCTCTCATATATCATTGCTTGCTCTCTACATGTTATTTTCACCCTGTCTACCTTTATGTTGCACCCAACTGTTTTTCTCTTTCGCGACTTCTCAGTCTCACGCCTCTGTCTTCACCCCCCCCCCCCTTCCTTATCCTAAGTGTGCATGTGATTGTTTAAGCACAGGACAATGGCTTCTTTCATTTCTTAATCACCTCTAATCCACATATAACCTCTGCACAAAGCTGGACCAGAACGCAGACACACTACATCGCATAGATGGAACAAGTTGATTTCTTATGTATTCTTTTGTTTTAACAGGAGACAGATAAAAGTTATTCCTCGTATTCAGCTGTCTGCGGGTGTGACTCCCTACATTGCTATGTCATACCATAAACCCTAAAAATCTGATTACATGTTTACACACAAAGCAAGCTTCTCTTGTGGTCAACTACAGAGAAAACCTGGCAAGCAGGAAACAAAGAGGATTTGACAATCTTCAGTAATCTAACTAAACCTCATACTTAGGCTCAATAAATATGCTGCACCTGTCACAGCAGATTTTTATACATCTTCTCTATGGCACACAGAAATAACTAAGCTTGACAGAAAATTAATTAACATTAACATCACTATTAATGGTTAGCAATGGTGCTAATTTCCTTACCTGGATTACAGAGCATGCATTAAGATGTTTCAATATTGCATTAAATGTTTTAGCTCCCTTTTGACTTTGGATGTTTATTTAGGAAACCAAGAAGAGAGAAGCCACTGGTTTTATTTTTTACCAGCTGCTCTTTTTAAGGATGAACTTTTGTCGAGCCACACAGGTTTAAGTGACCTTCGTGAAACATAAGTGTGACCATGATTGCTTCTTTGAGCTTATTCAATGACTAGACTCATCTGCTGAGAAATAAATAGAAAGCCAAATGGATGCTGGCGACTGTTCGCTCTGATCAGGTAAGGGTATTGTAGCTGTCCCCTAAATAAATGGGATGCAGGAACAGCAAGGCCTCTTGGGTAACAGTGTTGGACAATTGTAATTTGACCTTGCCTTGTGGGATCAGTCCAGTTATGCCAGAACTTTCTACTTTTCATGCAAATAAAGCGCTGATAAGCTTTATCTTAAATGGTGGCCCTTGGGAAGAAGTTAACAGACAGGAAATTCAATTTTAGTAAAATTCTTCAGAGTTTTTTTTGTTACCACCAGGCTTTGACAGTCAGTATAGTCTCACTGAAAAAAATGACACCCCCCCCCCCTCGAAATGGCAAATAACTGAAGCCTGCTGCCTCAGAGAGAAGGAAACGGAGAGGCTTGAGGGATGTGATTCAAGGGCAGAGGGCGGAGAGAGAGGAATGTTACTTAACTGTCTTCAGAATTAGGTTTGTCACATTTACGTCAAATATTTCCCTTTCAGTACTTTTCCAGCATCTCTTTATGACACTGTTCAAATCTTCCAGATCTTGAGCTTTAGAGGAAACCTGCCTGATTATTAAGAGACATAATTAAGATAAAGGCTTTAAACACACAGTTAATGAGAAGCAACATTTAAATCTGAAATGCCTTTGGAGGAAATCAGTACGACTTATTTTCCAGTCCACTGCTTTGTAGTTTTGAGTTTAAATGAAAATATAAAACAGAAGATTTTGTCAAGTCCCAGATTTGAGTTGTTGAAGTCCCGTGAGTGATCTGGCATTTATGTGGCACACTGCAGCATTTGAGCACTCACTGGTGCTTCACACTGATGCTGGAAACTCCTGCTTTAAGCTGCAGTAAGATTAAGTGATTTAAATATATTAAAATATTTTTTCATAAATGTGCAGCATTAGTCATAGGTCGCTAATAAAAGTAGATGAGACTGATATAATATTCCAAAAATATAAAGGCAGAGGACAGGTGGGGGGAGGGGTTAAGCGTGATGTCATGGAAGTAGTTTCAGGTGACTCATTTACAATGCAGGCCTGAATAGAAGAGCAAACTGCAATGGAAATGATGACAAGACCCGACAGATGGACACAGATGGAGTGTTGGGGCAGTGAAATACTGTGTGGATTCAATGAAGATAAGAGTTTCTCTTAAGCTGGATTTTCCTATGCCGACTGGATGTGTGTGGATATATCAAAAATGTGAGCATCAAAAATGGGCAAAAAAGGCATCCATTGGTTTTCAGGTTTCAAGAACTCTCTGACGTCACTGGAAAACTAGATACATTTGTCGCTATTCGCTTTTTGCAGAG
>JAVDPK010002962.1:91011-102996 GCA_034780415.1 Cichlasoma orientale
TGGTATAGTTAATAAGTGATTTTACAAGGTAAATACCTGCTGGTTTAAAGGGACCTTTTGCTAAAGTTATTAGAGAAACCCCAGGTTCAGTGAATATTTAAAGAACTCAGGTTAGCCACCTCTCAGTATAGCTGTGCACGCTAGAGAGGCGCTACAAAAAGATTGGCCAGTCTTAGTTATTACTTAGCTTACTTAGCTAAACTGCAGTTTACTGCAATTGCAGTTTGCATCTGGCATTCAGCGTGAACAATGCTGGTAAGCTCAATCTGGACTACTCACCTGCAGGGGGAGATTAGGCACCAAGCAGGTGACCCCAAATCCCACCAAAAGGATGTTCGTGAGCATGAATGCTCGCAGTGCGTTGGTCACCTTCTGGATCTTTCTGTCTCTGCGCTTGGTCTTTGTTTCTCCTCTTTAGGTTTAAAACAGAAAGAAGGAGGAGAGGTCATTTTATCAGGCGCTGATGTCATAATATATTTTTTTGGTTCTATTCATCACACTCTGAATTGAGAGGACTTACAGAAGCGTGTTCATTCCGCATCGCAGAGGACTACTTATACTTGACTTACTTGCTTAAGGGTTCCTTGTCTTCCTGTCCATCATCACAGTCCTTCAGCTTCCAGTCCATAATCTGACCAATCACCGGAGTGGTCATGAGGCAAAGCAGCTGCAGCACCCCGAAGATGGACGTGTACAGACTCACTGAAAAAGAGATCAGAACATGAACATACAATAAAAAAGAGTGAGGGGTCAATTCAAAATACAATGACAGAGTTAGAAAAGGTGTGGTTGGAAAGAAAGATTAAAAAGGTGGCAGATGGACAGAACCTCTTCTAACTTGGTTAATATGACAGTATAGTTAATATTTAGCCCCTAGTATTAGAGCTATATTGAGTGGAACAACAGTGGATACAGGAAACATGTTAATAAAGTCAATAAGATGCCATTATTAGGAGGGGGTGAGGGTCTAGGGGAGGAAGTGCATCATGTGAAACTGCTCATATGGTGTGCACCCTTCACTGCTGCTGACGGGCAAAGTTAGTTAATAAGTACAGCAAATGGTCCCTCAATGGGTTTATATTAAAGCTGAATGACAGATCAAGGCTTTATGTGCACCCAAGGTCAACCGATGAATAACATAACTAGCTATTTAAAAAGGTGTTTTTAGTTGACGTAGTGCTATTCAGTGTTGTGACGATAAACTATATAAAATTAGAGTCTAAATTCTAAGCATTTTCAACTTGAAATGAAATGCTTTAGTAATCTAATGATACAGCAAGAAGGTTTTATTTTTTATCTTACCAACTTCCATTCTTTCCACTGAAAAGTCAATCAAAATCAAGTAAGTCCAACTGCTTTCAAGTTATGGTTTATAGTTGTTGAGGAAGAAACAGCAAAAGCATTCACGTTTGTGTATGTACGCATACTTCAAGCAAAAAAAAAAAAAAAAAAAAAAGCAGAAAAACTGACCTGTGTTGAGGTCTCCATCAGTGAGTGACTCCAAGACACTGTTCATGGCTCCCATGTAGAACAAAAGGCGAAGTTGTGTCATGGACATTGTCACCAGACTGAGCAGGAAAATTGGGGTTGTGATAGTTTTCAGGAATGACTGGGCTGCAGAGGAGAAATTTTAAAAAAAGGGGTAAATTGCACACATTTGTGTAAGAAGAGAATACGGGTGTTTAGCTTTTCAATACTGCTAATAATACTCCTAATACTCTTACATTCTTCTTGTGGCTTGCACTCCATTTCCAGGTCTGTGGTGGAGAGGCAAAGATTGTTTCCATCTTTGGTAATCAGCTCCTTTTGCTTCGTGTTGGTGCCCACGCTCAGACGACGGCCCACTGTGGTCACTTGCTTGTAGAACTGCTTTCCTGTGATTTTATGGTCGAAACCCAACCAGCTGAACTTGATCTTCACACTGAGCAAGCAAAGGATGAGAAAGGGATTAAAAGGTGGGATAACAGGAATGGAAGCAGAGAGGAATGTGTGAAGGATAACAGAGGAAAGTGGCAAGGGACGGAGCCAATTAAACATCCATCCATCCATCCACCCATCCATCCATCCATCCATCCATTTTCTTAACTGTTTGTCCAGTTCAAGGTTGTGGGGGGCTGGAGACTATCCGAGCTGCCATAGGGCAATTTATTGCAGTTTTCAGTAGGGCCTAAATATTATAAGTAGAAAATGCTGACAAGTTCTGTGCAAATCAGCAGTGAAAATATTTTTTAGCTAACATTAATCTGTATTTACCACAAGGATGAGTTTAGCTGTCATGTGGCAGCAGATAGCAGATAGACTTTAACCAGGCTGTTACTCTACATGATTGGAAATATATTGGAGACTGCCATTATTTATTAATCCAACTTCAGTGTTTCTAACACACTAAGCAGTGTTTTAACCAGTTTAGTCTGTTAGAAACACTAAAGTCTGGGTGGCTCAGTGGGTGAGCAGGCAACCATATATGTTGCATGTCTACGATGCAGGTGGCCCATGTTTGCATCCAATCTGCAGCCATCTGCTGCGTGTCTTCCTCCTCCTCACTAAAGTTTTTGTGTTTTGGGCTGAACACTGAGCAGGAAGGGCTCTCTGGAAATGGCAAACATGGCTCTGCTCAGGGACACAATGTTGCATCTCTTCATGTTCTTTATTTGAACACTTCTGCTGTCACTGGTATCTGTGTGTCAGTGTCTGCATGTGTGTTACTCACGTGTAGTCCATATCTTCTGGTCCTGGGAATGGTTCCAGTGGCCAGTTGAAGAAGCAGTTCATGAATACCAGTGCAGCACAGGCGGCCCACACCACCAGAATAGTGATGAAAGGTATGCCAAAGTCATAGATCACCTGTGTCCAAAACAACAACTGATAAATACAAAACGTAGTGCAGGCAACAAATGTAAAAAACAAAAAACAAAAAAGTTTTAAATCTATTTCTTGATCCAAATCTCCATCAAATTTCACAGTTGCATCCTCAATTTTTTGACAATACCTGTCTGGGGACACTAGGTTCTCACACAATTCTTTCAGTTTTTACAATGCACTTTGATAACAGGGTTAGACAAAACAGAACTTATCCTGTATTGATCTCATTCCTTGCATTTAACCCATGCTGAGAATCAGAACCAGTTCTCCTAAGACTTCTGGTAATCCACCTGTGGACCAGTTCTGGATGTTGGCAAGTGTCTTTGACAGCCCTCAGTGTTTCTCACCTTGACACCGGGAAAAGTGACAGCAGAGGATGCGTAGGAGCCAATCATCAGGGCGATGAAGGTTGAACGGAGGTCCCCGAACATATTTGGGAGCTAGAAAGGAAACAGAGAAAGAAACAGGGAAAGAGACCATAAGCTTCACTGTGTCTTTGATCTCCAGATTTTAGCATTAGGCTGCAAGTGAGGTGAGATACTGTATATTGAACTGAACTGAACTGCAGTGTAGCTGCACTTAGTTTAGTTTTAGAGGGAAGTGAGGGGTGTGTGGGTGCAGCGTGGAGGCACTATGAGGCTGGTACCTACTGACAACGGGGTCAGAGTTTACAGTGGGACCCAATTATCAAGCAGACATGTCTGAGAACATCAGAGAAAATGAAAACACAACAAAGTGACATGAAACCAGCCACTTTCGTGTATATAAATATAAAACAGCATCACATAACACACGCAGCTGTCCAACATACGACACTGCTGGCGAACTCTTTACAGCTGAAACAATCGGAGGGGGCGGCTGAGGCGAGGTGACATTTGAGGACAAAAGATGTGCTGGATGTGCTGTATGGTGAGAGCGACGAGTACAAATTCATTTCTCGGACTTTAATACACTTTGATGCAAACGAAAATGGATTTGGAAGAGAAAACAGGAGCCAGCGGGTGGCAAAACATCCAAATACAAAGGCATTCACAAGCTGTTCTGTTTTCAAGAGACTGAGCAACAACAAGCTCATTCAATTACACAAGAGCGGGGAAGGCTAAGGAAGAGGTATGTGCTTGTGTTTGAGTGCTGAATTGAGAAAGCATGTGCACTCAAGCACCCAGGTTACAGGATTTCCCAGCACTATCACTGGGAGTATTTGGCACACTATTCTGACTGAATTTAAAAACGTTAACGTTACTGTGTATCAGCAGCTGCTGGATGAACCTAAAGTGGAAAGGTGACCCGACATTGGCTGGAAGTCAGGAGTGGCCGTTAAGGGCAGCTGAGTGTTACCCAATATCCCTCAGCTGAGAACGAGTGTCTTAAGGTCTGCGGAGAAGTCATGAAAAATGAGTCAAGAGCAGGGTTGTGTCTAATGATTAACCCAGCGCTGAGGCTTTCTTGTAAATTAGGCTGCCAAGGAGATGAAGTGAAACAGGTTGTGCACCAACTCTGAAGGCTCCTGTGGGCCAGAGCTGACAGTCAGGGCGCAAACAAGGCCTTAAATCATGGTTTTACTATAACGCTGACATTAAGGGCCATGCCAGCAACTAATGAGAGATTTAGGCAGATGCAACAAATACAATGGGAGAAATAAGAAATGTAACAGGAAGAGTCAGTGCTGGTATAGAAATGGGTTGTTTTACTGGGAGATTTAGTGGAGTAGAGCCCCTCTCTGGTGAACAGGATCACCATGGTAGAGGACTGGACTCCTGTGTGAGTCACTGCAGGCTGAACCGATGTCAAGGCCTGAGAAGAAGCAGGTTGGAGAATGGCAGGAAAAGAATGCAAATAAATGGTGATCATTTGACCATTCATCTCTGCTTGTGTATCTTTGCCTGTCGGGCTGATTATATGCAAAATGTTTGGAAGTCTTTTTTTTGATCTGAAGGTGTCTGTGTGAAATCTGATGAACTGTGTCAAAGGATGCGACTTTAGGGACTGGGTTTTAACAGGTTTTAAACTTTTGACAGAGATGCTGCTAATTTGTAAAGTGTGAATTTCTGGTGTCTAGCATCAGATGGGGGATGAGTAGCTGAAATTCCAGAGTCGGCTTTCATGTCCTTTCTGAAGCGCAATTATAGATGCAGTGAAAAGTGATAATGAACCATGCTGTCGTACTTTCTCTCCCTCTAATCAACCCCCTTCCCCGCTATCTGACACTAGGCCTGGTAGTCCATAGTTCAACATAAGAAAAACTAAACAAACTAAACTAAACAGGAGACAGGCTGAAACGGCAGACGAGAGGGGAGGGAGAGGACGAGCAGGCGGGGAGCCAGCAAACTATTATAACAGAGCAGCAACAGTGAAACAAAGAGCTGTGTAGATAGAAAGTATACATCTGGACAAACATCCTGCAGCAGGTGCATGAACTTGCATTGGTGTGCACACTTACTGTGAGAGAGGTGAAGGTCATGCACATGCCCCCGAAGCCATTGAAAGTAAGAGCAATGAAGATAAGGATGGAGAGTTCTGCAAAAAAAAATAAAAATACAGATGTTAGCTCAAAAACCATACAGGGCTATAAATATTACAGTGCAAAAAAGGCTGCTCTACATGTGGACTTACCGTTTGGGTTGTAGGCTCCATAAGCAATGAGTAGACAGGACAATCCAAAGCAGGTGCTGAAAATATATGACTGTGTCAAGCACTTCTAATAACAATCCAACTAACATTACTTAAGACTTCACCTATATTTTTCCACATATTACATCAGAGTTAGTCTGGATAATTTCTTCCCTTCTTTGCTTACCTTCCCAGCAGCCGCAGTTTACGAGGCCCATATTTATCCATGACAATCCCCAATGGCAGCGTGATGGCTGAGAGCAGGAAGGAGCCCACTGTGAAAGCCAAGTTTAGCATCTCATCCTGTTCTTTACAGATCAGCCAGCCGTTCATCCTCAGGGGCCCATCCACAGGGGCCAGGGGCCTCATCTCGACACCGTCTCCCAAACCCACCACACCAGCCTCACTTTCATAGTAGTCAGTGTATTCATCAGACGTCTGTGCTGCCAGCGACTGGGACAGATTGTAGCTGGAGCTGTTGCCTGAGGATCGAGATAAAAGTTGGTGGAGTATAAGGAGTTAGATAAGAATGATGCAAGCACAAAATATGCAATGAATTTGGATGATTCAGGTTGACACAATGTGCCCTCTTCCTTTAGAAGTTAGTGTTTTTTTGATGATAATGCTGTGGAAAAAATAGACGCAATGTCGTGAATAATCAGGAATTTTTAAGGTTCTGCTCCGGGAGCCGTGGCTTTTTGTCATACTGATAAGTCTGAAGAATGCAGCTCTGTTTAGTTTAGTCATATCTGTAATACTGTACATCAATACACACTGGTCACATGTGCACAGCCAGACATAGGCGTATTGTGAATCTCAGTATAAGATAAAAATTTGCCCTCAAAGATGCTAAAGAAGCAATTTGGATTTTATTATTACTTTGAATTGATAGAGACAGTAAATGATGTGCTAACGCTTGCAATAAACTTCACATTATTATCAGAACCTGCAAGGAGATAATGTGAAGGAGTACAAAAGTCCAGCAGAAGTCCAGGTGATGAAGTGAGGGGAGCATTAGTTTTGGAATTTATTCGCGTAAGCTTTCCGTATCACGCTCTCGCGGTGGAATCGGCCACCTGTTATCTTTGTAGTCACGGGAGGCAAGCGTGTGTGCGGCATTCCAGCGTGATGCAGTGTGACGCACTTCATGACGAAGTGCCAAAGTCTTCCTCAAGAAGCCAGATCATGTGCCCTGTGAAACACTGGGACACGGTGCTGAGCTGCTGATTGACAAACTATATTGCTGAATGTGCACTAAATACTGAACAGTGTGCCTTTATGGCATTGGGTAGCCTGGCGCAATACAAATTATTAAGGCTATAAAATATTGACTGTTGGCACGGAGCTAACACTGTCAGCAATAAAAGATAAAGCAGCAGATAAATGAGCAGGTCTCTGCTGCTTTATCTTGTTTCAACTGATATTTACATTCATTTCACTTTTATAAAAATTTTAATTATGGAATACAAAGCAAAAAAAAGTGCACTCTCTATATTCCAGATAATAAACACTTTGTTGATCTGCAGCCAAATATATGCTTCCTGTACTCTTATCTTACATTTCACCCTGCTGTTCTAACTGCCTGCTGGCCCGATTTCTGCTGCTCATCACTTTAACTCTCTCACCCTCTCTGCCCTTTATCGCTGTACTTTAAACTCATTACCAATAATAAATACATGCTGCTGATCGCTCTGTTCCTCAATCTTGTCACATGTCTTAAAAAAAAAGCTGAGCTGGTGCTTGCTGCTGTCTTTTTTTTTTCTATTATGTTATCAGAACAAGATAAGATGACTGTGGCAGTTCTCCAGGACCTTATTGCCCAACTGTTACTTCCCTGGTGGGTGAAGTAACAGTTTTGTACTATCCTATAATGTGGTGTTCCTTTGCTAGTTAATGTGTACGGAACAGCCTTTAGTCCTTTAAATTTTTGATTGCTGAACTTAGAGGTGAGTAAAGCATTCCCCTACAAACTGCAAATTGCAATTCAAATGAATCAGTTGGGTAAATTCTCCAGGACTGAGTGTGAACACTAATCTGCTCACCTCTGTCAGGCCATAGGGCACCACACACTGTCCCCTGGGGTCCAAAGACTGTCTACCCTTGTTTATTCTCTTCTAAAAGACCACCCCTGAGGCCACTTAGGCTGAGTGCATCAATCCCACCTTTGTTCTTACCCACGACAAGTATCTAGCATACGTTTTGTCAAAGTGAGGGGCCATGAAACAAAGAGACCACGCTGATCAGTCCATCACTGGGCTATCAGTTGACTCTCAGCAAGCCTACTGCAGCGTCTTCCACTGTAAATTCAAACACTGAGTTTATGAGGCACTGCAGCCTTTTATCCTTTCACTTTAGACCACCTCACCCACCAGCTGCCTTGCTCTTTCTTTAACTTGCCTGATCAGGTTTAATCTCCTGAGTCCCTAAAATAGCTCACAACCCCTTCACATAAAAAAACCTATTCTTGCTGAAGAATAGAATAGAAGAGGCAAGAACACAGCAGCGTTGCATTACATTTCTTAAATAAAACCTCGCTCCTAACAAGATGGCACTTGCTCCCTATTACTTAATCCTTATTTCCTCAGGGTATTTCAGCATACATAGAGTGGAAAGACATGACACTTTACCAAAACTAAGGCAACAGCTCAAGACTGATTCCCTTTTTTAAGAGGCATCATGGTAACTTTGGGCATGTTTTAGGTACATATTGAAATACAACAGTTTTGACTCACCCTCCTCACTGCAAAGGTAGGAGTAGAAGCCTTCTGACTTGAGCATGATGAGGAGCGATCCCCATCCCAGCAGCACGGCGGAGAAGAGCAGATTCTCAATGATAGCAGTCACTGCCATCCACCAGCGCCTGGCAAATGCTGTGGCCAGGGTCGGAGCCATAGTTGAGGGAAGGAAATTAAAGACAGACAGAAGCAAAAAACAAGAGGAAAGAAATTCAGGGAACAAAGGAAGAGAGGGAGAAAGAGAAAGAGGAGCAAGCTGGAAGTGCAGAAAGAACCTCCCTGACTGACGCTCAGGACGAAGGATCACGGCTCACTTATCTGTGAAGAGAAAAGGGTGAGAGGAGGGGGGGTTATAGTTAGCCTATCACTGTGACTGACAGAAAGGAAGGTTGACTTTTTTTTATAGGCTCACAAGATTAATCACTTAACTTTGAACCCAGCAAATGATGACTGGCTGTACTGCATGGAATAAAGTGGAACTGAACCTGTGGAAATCAGAGCTATTTGTTGCAGCACTTTCTGCTTAACTGAAAGTCTCTGTGTTAATTAGATGCAGCGAAGATGGAAAGCTCTAAAGTTTTAAAGCTCTAAGCCAACTAACAATAGGCGGTGAATGATTAACTTTCCTGATTGTACAAAGATTATTACGTCACTCTTCTGAGACAAAGACCTTACGTCACATTACAGGCAGGAATAACACATGCATCCACGGTGGAGTTTCTGCTGATTTCTGGGAAAAGCAAACTGGTCTAAACTGGACACACAGAGAAAATGGGATTCTCTCATTGCGCCCTCAACCCCATGGCCTCTCATGCCCATCCAACCGTAGCTTTTCTCTGCAATTACTGTGGTACACCCAAAATATAAAGGAGCTGCCAGACAAACAATAAACAAATCAGCTAGAGCAGCCAACCTCTCTCTCTCTCTCTCTCTCTCTCTCACACACACACACACACACACACACTGCAAACAGACTCTAGACAAAGTCTGTTCAACCAGTAAAATAAAAGTAGTTGCAGAGCTGCAGAGTTAATTGTTGTAGACCTCGGTGAAAAATCACTAAACAAGTGAGAATATACTCATGGATAGCTTTTTTTTTTTTGAATGCCTGATTGATTAAAAAAAATTTCCCCATTCCTATTTTAGTCACCCATTCTCTACAGTACACTTCAGTCATCATGTTGAGGGAATCTACAGTAAACGTCCTTACCTCTGCAGGCTCAGAGCTGCTCCTTCCAGCTTCAAAGTGATGCCTTCTGGTAGGCTTTAAGTAACCTGGCTTCTGTGACAATCCACTTTTATATACTGGGCTGGTCTTCACATAGCGCCCTCTATTGACCTTTGCCTGCAGTATGTTTGCACTCTCATCAGCCTTCATTTTGTTGACAGTTTTGTCACAAGAATAGTTATATAATAATCATTATCATGGGTCCAGACCCGCTATTCTTATAAAATGTGGTTTATGAATTATGAATTATGCATGATTAGTACTTTGATTTAACAAAGTAATTGTGCAGTGGGAATTCTGAAAGCCCTGGATGATTGGAAAAGATTAATCAAGCCAAACAGTGTCTGATTGAAAACAGACTTTTACAGATAATGACAGTAGTCTGGATCAATTGTAGGTGTTGACAGAGGAAGGAAGCTTCTGCCACATTTCAGTAGTTAAGTCAGCTGTTTACTGATGTTAATCTGAGAAATTAAATTAAAAAAAATCAAAGAATTGAAGTCTATGCTACAATTATGCATCAGTAAAATAGAAGTGTAACTTTCAGGTGAAAGAAAGGTGTTTTAAAACCTTAAAATTAATTTAAATAATGCTTCAATATAACTTTCCAAATAGGTGCCCATAGGTATTTCATGATGGCTGTCGAGTTTTATGTCTGTACATTGATAGAAAACGAGTTGGAGTCTGAAGGGGCTCCACCAAGCTGGTATTCTTGAATTAAGTGATTTTTGTACACATAACAGTTTTAATGATCTGCAGTTGTTTCCTAAAACCTCGCACAGGTGCAATCCTCAGTGTTAAAGTAATCTAATGTTAAGCTTGCATATGCAGAATGTACCTGATGATTTATTTTTATGATTTATTTTAGAATAATTATTGTTATCTTTTCACTTGTTTTTTCCTTCGGCAGTTTTAAGCACGCTCTTAATGAAAAACAGACTTGGTTTAAGCAGGTTTAAACACGTTTATACAGAATACGTCAGAGTTATATCAGCAAACTTGTTTTTCAGGTGGGGACGATCAGTGGACTGTGATTAAACTGTAATCAATATGCAAAGCAATCACTGTGACCACTGTGAACACATCAGCATAAACACTGATATGGTAATTTACACTGTTACTTTGAAAACACTCTTTTAACACACCTTTCATCTGCAAAACAGTTGCTGACAATCTCATTACAGTCAAATCAAGTCCAATTAATCAGCAGTGCACTGTTTTATTATCAAAACTGTTTATTGATCTGGTTACTTCACGCACCTCTGTTAAAAACTCATTTTTTAAATGCTGCTCATTGAGCTGAATCTGAATGTTTGACTGTCATAAAAACCACAAAAACAGTTGGTATATTCTGAATTGTGGCACACACAATGAGAACGCTTCAACTTGCTGTTTTCAAATAGAATTCACGCCACCTTGTGGCTTTGAGTGATCCTAGCACAGGAGTGTCAGTTCATGGGCCAAACACGAAGCTGTCTCATCTAAAAAGCAGTGAAATGAGTGAATCTTCGGGGATATGTCTAATTCTGTCATGTTTCATGTTCACAAAACCCTGTTACTATCCAGTCCATTTTCCAGTCCATTTCAGGATCCAGTGTAAAATTTTATTGCTTGTTTTTAAGAGTCTCAGTGGTTTGTTATTTAACAGAGCTTTTGAAACCCTGCACTACGACCCAACTGCTCCTTATTTCTAGATCCAGGCTTTTAAAGGAAAGGTGATAGAGCCTTTTCAGTGGCAGTGCCTAATCTTTGGAACAACTTACCTTTTCACATAAGAGCTGCCCAGTCTCTCAAGCATTTTAAAACACTTCTAAAAGCATATTCATTTCTGCTTGCTTTCAGGTCTAGTTAAGTTGAGTTTAGTACCCTGGCTTTTATTATGCAAACAAAGCCTTTATTTGCTTTGTTTTATTAGATTTTAGTTCTTGTTGATTTGGTGATTTATGTATAGCATATATTTTGTGTAACCTGTAAAGCACCTTTGTCATCTGAGGTTGTTTAAAATGTGCTGTAGACATAAAGTTTGATTTGCCTTGACTATTATAAATGAGAAACGTGTGAACCCTTTTAATTCTGTGTGGTATGGCAGACCATGAGTGCTGACTTTGGTACAAAAAAAAAACTTTAATCTCTCTCAAATCTCTTGCTTGGAACAGTTCAGACAACCAGTCTCATTATGTTATCCATAACTTGCATCAAAAAAGTTACTACACTACATTTAGTAAGCCATTTAAATTCTGTTTGCCATTCTTATTATTATTATCAAACAAAAGAAGTTCCCAAATCTGGGATAAACAAGTATATTCTTTTAAAGCTGCTCTCTTTAAGGGTTGCCACACGGGTGCCTCTGTCTCACCCCATCACGAACATCCTCCTCTTTACTGTATTTTGCATTAGGATATTATTTATTTATAGAACAGGGACAATACATACTGTATTAACATTGCTGCATTTAAACAAATTCCACTGATGCAATCAGTGTTGTTTTTGGCAGCCATTTTAGTTTTAGTTTTAGTCTTAGTCTTTTGGACGAAAATGCTTCTTAGTTTT